>JAULBS010036132.1:0-10112 GCA_032355785.1 Symmetromphalus regularis
GCGGGCTGACGGGAACCGTTACAGCGGGCTGCTAGGAGTCTGTACAGCGGGCTGACGGGAACCGTTACAGCGGGCTGCTAGGAGTCTGTACAGCGGGCTGACGGGAACCGTTACAGCGGGCTGCTAGGAGTCTGTACAGCGGGCTGACGGGAACCGTTACAGCGGGCTGACGGGAACCGTTACAGCGGGCTGCTAGGAGTCTGTACATCGGGTTGCCAGAAGTCTGTACAGCGGATTTCCAGGAATCTGTACAGCGGGCTACCAGGAGTCGGTTCAGCTGGTTACCAGGAGTGTGTACGGCGGGTTTTCAGAAGTCTGTACAGCTGGTTGCCAGACGTCTGTACAGCGGGTTTCCAGGAGTCGGTACAGCGGGCTATCAGGAGTCGGTTCAGCGGGCTGCTAGGAGTCTGTATAGTGGGGTGTCAGGAGTCTGTACAGCGGGTTTCCAGGAGTCGGTACAGCGGGCTATCAGGAGTCGATACAGCGGGCTCCCAGAAGTCTGAACAGTGGGGTGTCATGAGCCTGTACAGCGGGCTGTCAGGATTCAGTACAGTGGGGTGTCAGGAGTCTGTACAGAGGGCTGCCATAAGTCTGTACAGAGGGCTGTCATGATTCTGTACAGCGGGCTGCTAGGAGTCGGTACAGTGGGTTTCCTGGAGTCTGTACAGTGGGGTGTCAGGAGTCTGTACAGTGGGCTGTCACGATTCTGTAAGGAGGGCTGCCAGGGGTCGGTACAGTGGGGTGTCAGGAATGCCTAAGTAACGCTAAATTATTGGTTGTCATTCATCACTAGTATAAATTGAAAACCATACCATTGCAGTTATTAAAATCGTACACTTACACATGATAGTGTGCATGGATGAATGTGGAGGTCGTAGAAGGGTCAGATATTTGGGAAGTATGGTAAGCGAATGCTGCAGGTGTCTACGGGCCTCAATGTTACCTTCATCTAGAGCCATGTGCGTATATCCCGGGGGGACGGGGGGGACACCTCCCCCCACTTTTTGACGGGGGGACGTCTTTATAATTATCCCCTCCCCCCACTTTTTGTTTGAAAATCTGAAAATTTCAATGAAATTAAAATGCCTAAATAATAATCTTTACCAGTATTTCTCTTTATTGTATCAATGTGACCCTTTAAACCATGTCGTAGCTCAAATATACCGAAGTACACAAGTGGTCTATAATATTGGGGGGGGGGGGGCAGCGGGATGGTCCGTCCCACACTTTCAGGAACGGATTTTCGCCCTTGTCTAGAGCAGTATTTCTTCTACATATCGATAAATTAATTACATTTGTTTTTTAATCTTCATGTAATTTGTTTTCTAACTTTTATTCTATAAAGACATTTCTTTAGATATTCTTCTTATTATTTTTAGTATATGTTTAGTTAGCTAATCATATGACGTTAAAACCATATTTATCAACATATTTGAAACAAAATTAATGAATCAGAAATCTTAAATATCCTCTAAAATATATATATTTTTTAAATAATAACTAAGTTTCTCCTCTTTGAGCATATTATTTGTGTGTATAGTGCATTGAACATGCATAGCTTAAAAACAAATTAATGAATAAGGAAATCTTTAAAAAAGATAATAATACTACAAAAAGGGAAAAAGAAAAAACAATTCTAAAATAAATGTTTTTCGTTTTAAATAATAATGATATTAAGATTACCAGATGTTCTAATCTTCACTTACATCAAGTCTACGTCACCTACAATTTCAACCAATGAGAAGCCCTGTTATTCATTCTATCGTAGTCGGAATTAATTGTAAGTATCTATTATGTTGTTCAAGTAAAGGTCTAATCTTTTATCATAATATAATAATTATGTGCCATGCGTCGCTAAGATAAATTTCATATTGTTGTCTTGTGGACTAGTGGTTGGAAATCGGACTCTCAAGCTGATGACTGTGGTTCAAAACACATTGGAGGCTGGCTCACAGTTGACTATATGTCGAAATTTTCAAATGTTTGACATCCAATAGCCGATGACTGATAATTCAAAATGTTTCATTGTTGCCGTTAAACAAATAAAAATTAAAATAAAAACCCGGTAATTTCTGCATATTTTCATTAATAAATTCTTTGTCAACGTAAAACAAATATATATCTGATAACAAAATTTAAGAAAAAAAGAAAAAAGTCTGTGACATCTTTGGTGAGTTGACAGGCCTGAGGTCAATGACCTCGAACAAGATAATTTTGCAATAAAATAATAAAATCCCGTAAGATGGCGCTGCGCCATTAGTCATCTGTGCCTCTGAGTTAAGACACTACTGAACTCGCAGAGAGGCGGTCAATTTTCTATTATGACTCAACTTGTGTCGAATTACTGCAATTAGCGTAAAACAATAGCAGTTCCTCTCCATTTGCATGGCATTAATCATGAATGAGATTTGAGGGAAAAAAAACTATTGCCTGGGATTCCTTGAGATGGTCACCAATATGCGCCACATTGCTAGACGTAAATTCTGAGACTTGGCGTTTTGGTGTTAATTAAAGAATAACTGTGCGTGACAATTTGGCGTCTATTCTGCGAGGGTATCCATAACGTAATCCAAGACGAACGTACAGGAATGCCAGCTAGCTTGTTATTCATAACGGAGCGAGATGTAGCTCAAACGGTAGAGTGTCTGCCTATGAAACGGTTGATCGTCGGATCGATCCTTCAAAGTGGACCTATTTGCTGTTTGGGCTATTTTCCGTTCACAACTGGTTCATCAAAGACAATTGTATGTGTGTCCTGTCAGTGTGACGGTGCATATAAAAGACCCCTTGCTGCTTATCGGAAAGAGTATATATAAATATATCCGAATGACCATATGATTGACGTCCAATAGCCGACGATAAGATAAAAATCAATGTGCTCTAGATGCGTCGTTAAATAAAACAATACTTTACTTTAGGTGAAGCAGAAAGAAAATATAGGGAAATATTCGTTACAATGATAGCCATACATAAAACTAACAGTTTTTGGTCATACATACATGATATATAGTTATACAAATATTATTAGTAGTTTGGTTGTTTGTAATAGTAGTATTAGCCAAATGATATGGTTGTTAGCTAGTTTAGTTTCTTTGTTTTTAAAGACCTTGCAAATTTTATTTATTAGTTTTACCAATAGCCGATGTTTTATTTTGTGCTGGGGTGTCGTTAAATAAATAAACAAACAAACTAAACTAAAAACTAAACTAAACGAAATAAAACTGAACTGAACTAAAATAAAATAAATAAATAAAAATAAATAAATAAATGAAAAGAAAATAAACAAATAAATAAGTTATTTACATAAAATAGAGCGTGGGTTATATACATGTACGTTAATTAATATTCATCATAATAGTGAATATTCATTATATATTCTAATTGGAGGTCACACTATGGTTAATTCAAACATTTGTACATCCTTTTCAAACATATATACAAACAAATCAATTATATCGAAACGTATACACAATATATTAACGAAACAAACTAAGACCATGAAAAAACAAATTTTCTGTAATAGTGGATTACTTTGTTTTAAGTGTTGAATTAGGTTAATTTTTACGTCCTTCCACTTGTACAATGTAAAAGAAAAAACGGGAAAAGGAGGGTCCGGGCCATTGGACCACCATGGATCCGTCAATGGTCTTAAATTTTGTCTATGTTGAAAGATTCATTGTAATAATTTATACTATATTGAGATTCGAATCTTCTGTTTTTATTCGCCATGCATTCGACTTTATGCTGTTTTAAAATTAAAATTAAAAAATTTAAATTCCAATTTTAACATGCTGACCTCAACTGTCATTTATTAATAAACTCAACTTGAAACACTCTAAAATATCAACCAAAGAAAATTGGCTTTTGTTAGGATTCGAACAAATAACCACCAGAAAAGAAGATAAATTACATTTAATCATTCGGTCACCTCCAGACTTTGATCCCAATGAGTTTAGCTGGATTTGAAGCATTACACGTAGCATTAAACCAATTGAATGTTTTCGTTTGTAAATGTTTGATGACACATCGTGGCTGGGCACCGTCATACATTGTGGACATTCCATCAACGACATTTACATCGCCGCTACGTCTTTAGAAAGGCCGTGTTTAGTGATAACACGACTAAAACATTGCGGCCAGTCACTTCTCTTTGCAAGACATGGCATTAGTTTCGGTAAATATCTTAATGGTCATGTTTATAGGGACATAAAAGCTCCGATAAAAGGCTCTGTTCGATTTCTATTAAAAGCTGAGTAAGCCAATAAGATTTTCTTGTCATGGCATGGACAGCTTGAAACATATTTCCGTCAATATATAATTGCGTGGATTCGTCCAATAAAATCGCATTAGTGACTAAGAAGGTCAGATTAGGTTTGTTAAGAGTTTTTAAATTATTTTTCTCTGGATGAGGAATGCGTTTTATGGGTGGATAAAGAGGTCAGGAGATTTGGAAACCCCCAGCCATTAATTTTTATTTTTCCCATATAATTTTGTCATAACTTTTGACCCTCTCAAATATTAAAAATTCTGAAAATATTTTTCAACACCCTTTCTTGAATCCGCCCCTGAGCTTCGTCATGATTTCAAATGTTTTGAACATGTAGCTGCCTTCCAAATGTTAGTTTCTATTTCAATTGTATATACTGAAATATATCAGTTCTTTACACTGATTTTTAAAATATAATTTTTATATTTATCCACTGTATTTTTGTACAGGGGGGTCGTTAAACAACCAACCAATCAATCAATCAATCCAAATGGTAGAGCATCACGTAAGCTAAACACCAGAGCCCAGTTGTTCAAAGCATTGTTAAGCTTATCATGGGGTAGGTGGATTTAAAATATATTCATAGAAAGTTCAAATATACTTCCGATTTGATTATTTATGGATACCTTAGGCTATAATAATCTAGGTTTCAATATATCTCTTCAATTACTATTTACAATGATTTATAATTTGGTTTTGAAATATTCAACTAGCCCATGGTTAGCTTAACCTTGTTTTGAACAACTGGGCCCTGATCTTTACAATACTAAAGATATAATAAATTAATGAGAATCGTTTTGCTAAATGCTCCGTCGAATTTCAACAGATGACCATGCAGCTTTCTCCTATTCACCCTCAATAGCCGATATTTATTGCAAAGGGGAGGGGGGGGGAGTGTCGTAAACAAATAATAACTTTCTCCTCTTCCTGATGTTATTATTTTTAATTGTACATGTATTTATAATTCTCATAGACTCTGTCTATAAAGCAGACCATGGACACCAACAGTGTTGCATTAGTTAAGTGCCTGATTTTTTTAAATAATCTTTTAAAATCAAAACAAAGGAATCGACTGAAAACGTTTATTATCACTTTTTGTTAATCGTCAGTTGCTTCACGATAAAGCAGCTCAGTCGTAAAGAGAGTGGGATCTAGCTCAAACGGTAGCGTGTCTGCCTGTGAACCGGTCGGTCGTCGAATCGATCATTCTCAGTGGACCCATTTGCAGTTTGGGCTATTTTCCGTTCCAACCACTGGTCCACAACTGGTTCATCAAAGGCCGTGGTGTGTACTGTCCTGTCTGTGGGACGGTGCATATAAAAGACCCATTGCTGCTTATCGAAAAGAGTAGCCTGTGTGGCGGCAGCAGGTTTCCTCTAAATATGTCAGAATGACCATATGATTGACGTCCAATAACCGATGATAAGATCAAAATCAATGTGTTCTAGAGGCGTCGTTAAATAAAACAAACTTTACATTATAATTAATGTATACCGCCCCTGGAAACGTTCCGTTCCGTTCTCGGAAACGCACATTTCAATAACTCATCACAATTTGTATGGTTTTGAAACACACGTTACCATCAATCAGACGCTATAATAAAACAGTTTTGAGAACATTATTCAGAATAAAGTACGTCTATAGACATTATCCTAAGATTTAATACCCAACATGGGTGTTTAACAAGTACCAAATTACAATACTGCAGAAAACACATACAATAACCATTAGAAAATGACGATTATTATAAACCATCGCCATTGTTATTTGGTATTCCAATCTGTAACAAAAAGTAGGAAAAGCTTTAATAAAGACAATTTTCTTATTATCTTATATTAACAGTGGCAGATCTAGGAAGGGACCCAGGGGTCCGCCCTCCCCCAGAAATGTGCTATTTAAAAAATAAATTACTAATACATTATTAGAATTATTTTTTTTAACGTTAAATTATTTAAGGCTCCCATAAATGGCTTGTCTGGATCCGCCACTGATTAACATTGCAACTCTAACATTACAGCCCCCCTGCAATGCAGTTGTTAAGCAGGGGTAAGTACTGGAATCAAATGTCAGTCGAGGTATGGGATTGTTAATCTCAGTATAGGAGATGAATTACATTATATACTTAATGTTCCTTTGTTTAATGATAAAATACAAAAATTTCCACACGTATGTTCATTCAAGGCCAAATGTATATAAATTTAAAATGGTATTTGAATCTAAAAAAATGGTTTCCTTAGAAAACTAGCTATTTTCTGCCATATAATTATGAATATTCCAAAGTCCCGTGGCAGAAATTCTGTTCTTATTTTACGACTTCTTAACCTTATTTATGTAATTTATGTTAACTAATATCAACTTAATCATATTTTCTAAATTATTAACAGTAAACTTTTTCTGCCATCTTGTCATTTTATCTATGTATATAATATTGTATTGTACCACCTATGCCATTAAATTACGATCAGAGAGAAATAAAGTTCAGTTCTGGCTCCAACCCAGGGTGAGTATTCTGCAAGGCTCAGTGGGTTGGTGAATACCACTAATACCAGTTGTCCACAATTGGTTTGTCAAAGGCAGTGTTATGTGATATCCTCTCTGTGGAATTCTGCACATAAAATATCCAAAGCTCCTTATTGATAAGTGCAGTTGCATTAGTGTGGCGGCAGCGGGTTCTTCTCTTCTACTAATGCTAAACCTTTGTCCTGGACAGACAGCACAATACGGTGAGCTGTGTGCCCAGGACAGCATGCTTGAATCTTAATAGGATATAAGCACGAAAATAAATACAACCAACCAACCAACATGCACTTTGTATTTCAAAAGGTTCAATGACATGTATTTGCTGTTGCATATTGTAAACATCTATTACATGTTTTACCAGTAACACAATTAATCTTTTTTTTTCGTTGTTTTTCCAACACAAGTTCTCTATTACTATGACCACGAAGGTTTAGTTGTATCGTTCGATTTTAAAGAGAATGACTAGATCATTGATTCGACTATGAATTTCGACTTAGCCGTTAAGGTAAAAAAACACTTTAGTTGTTAGCTTAAATTGACAGGAATACTATACGAATTTTAGTTTGTGCAGGGTGAATCAATTTACCAGTTTTGTTTTGTTTTTCATTTTTTTAAGGTACGAAAAACGGTTTTTCGTTTAATGACACCACTAGAGTACATTGTTGATTAATCGTCGTCTATTGGATGTCAAACATGCATTAATTGTTCACACAAATTATAGTGAGAGAAAAGTAAAGTTTGTTTTATTTAATACATATCTAAATCCGCTGGAAGTCTTTGTAAATCAAGAACATACGTAAACATATCTAAAGCATGTGGCAGTCGTCATAAAGTTAGAAAATATGTCACATGTCAATAACCGGTGTCATTCTTTATAAAATTATCAAATACGTTCCGTTTCAAGCCAGTGTCATTCTTTATCAAATTTAAAAAAATACGTTACGTCTAAAGCCAGTGTCATTCTTTATAAAATTAGAAAATATGTTATATGTCTAAAGCCGGTGTCATCATAAAACTGGAAAATACGTTACGTTTAATGCATGTAATTTTCCGTAAAACCCGAACATACGTTACAATAGCTAAACCAAGTGGCAGTCGTCATAAAGCTAATAATTACATGTACATTACTGTTTCAAACCGGTGTTCTTCATAACATTAGAACATACGTTAAAATGTATAAAATCGGTGGCAGTCATCATAAAAATAGAAAATACGTTACAGTATCTAAAACATGAGGTAGTCGTCATAAAGCTAGTAAATGTGTTAAATCGTCTAATATCAATCTCATTCTTTGTAAAGATGGAAATGTGTTATTGCGTCTAAAATATGTGGTAGTAGTTATAAAACTAGAAGTGCGTCTAAAACTGGTGACAGGCGTCATAAAACTAGAAAATACGTTACTGCGTCAAAAACCTGTGGTAGTAGTTATAAAACTTGAAAATATGTCTAAAACTGGTGACTATTACTGCCTCTTAAACCTGTGATAGTAGTTATAAAACTAGAAAATAAGTCTAAAACTGGTGACAGGCGTCATAGAACTAGAAAATAAGTTACTGCATTTAAAACTTGTGGTAGTAGTTATAAAAGAAGAAAATACGTCTAAAACTGGAAAATACGTTACAGTATATAAAACATGAGGTAGTCGACATAAAGCTAGTAAATGTGTTACAGCGTCTAATATCAGTATCATTTTTTATAAAGCTAGAAAATACGTTACTGCGTTTAAAACCTGTGGAAGTAGTTATAAAACTAGAAAATACGTCTTTAACTGGTGACAGGCGTCATAAAACTTGGGCAGATCCCTTTAAAATAAAACAATGCACCACAATCCTATGCGAATCTATATATAGTCAATGTGCTGTAGCGGCGCCATTAATCAAACAAACATCTATAATAGCAGATTCGAATCGTACTTTTAAAATCAGCAACATTCGATTAAAAGTCATAATACAATGTCAAGCCGCGAAGACTAATAATCGAATGATATCAAATAATTAGTTTTGGACGAATAGAAAGAGTTTTAATTACTGGGTTAAGTGACGTGCGTGCGACGAATGTTGACATTCTAAATGTCTGTCGGTTGATGAGAAAGACCAATGAACTGCTGTGTTAATGATTGATGCAACTATTTTTCCATAGAAACTCTTACTTCCAACCCCTTTGCTACGCAACCTACCTTCCCAGACCGCCCACAATTGTGGTGTAATTAAGCTGTCGGACTCACAGTCGGTAGGTACTGGGATCAAATCTCAATCGAGGTAATGGATTTTAATCTTGATAAGGACTTCGAGTCGCTCAGTGGGTAGGTGTCTACAACTTGCACCGACTAGTGTTCCACAACTGGTTTATTATAGGCAGTGGCATGTGTTGTGTAAATGGGCGTTCACATATATAAAGATCCCTTGCTAGTAATTACAAAAAGTAGTAAATATCGCGGTAGCGGTTTTCTTCTAAAGATCATGAGACGCAACTCTCAATGTGTTTGATACCGGTCCAGTTGTTCAACGCAAGGTTAAGCTAACCATGAGTTCGGTGAATATTTCAAAACCAAATTATAAATCATTGCAAATAGTAATTGAAAAGATGTGTTGAAACTTAGATTATTATAGCCTAAGTTATCCATAAATAATCAAATCAGAAGTATATTTGAACTTTCTATGAAGATATTTTAAATAGAAATATTCATCTACCCCGCGGTTAGCTTAACACTGTTTTGAACAACTGGGCCCATGGGTGTTGTTAACTAATCCTTTCCTTTTACCTTCCGAGGGTCATCAAAGTCGTGGTGGTTGCTGAGGGCTATGTTTCGTATATCAGCCGTATGGTAGGATAAAAAATATTGGTTTAATAACAAACGTGTATCGTGGATATTTTGAAGTAAATATCACGGGTGTGCGTGATTACGTGTGTATGGTGTGTGTGTGCATGGGCGAAAATCCGTTCCTGAAAGTGGGGGGATGGAACACACCCTTGTCCAAAAAGTGGGTGGAGGGACCATCCCGCTGACCCCCCCCCCCCCTTCATCCCCCAACCATTATAGACCACTTGTGCACTTCGGTATATTTGCACTAAGACGACATGGTTTAAAGTGTTACATTCATACAATAAAGAGAAATACTAGTAAAGATTATTATTATTTAGGCATTTTAATTTTAATTTCGCTGAAATTTTCAGTTTTTCTAAGCAAAAAGTGTGGGGATGATTATACAGGTATCCCCTCTGTCCAAAAAGTTGGGTGACGTGTTCCCCCGTCCCCCCCGGGATTGACGCCCATGAGATAGTGTGTGTGTGTGTGTGTGTGTGTGTGTGTGTGTGTGTGTGTGTG
>JAULBS010036143.1:0-10111 GCA_032355785.1 Symmetromphalus regularis
TAGATAACAAAAGAGGTGTTCCTAACCGCTATAGACTAGACACGTTTTTCATATAATTTGTAAAAATAACTGAAAAAAAGGTGTCATAACTGTCTTTTTCATAGTGCTTATTTAGACTGTTATATTGGTGCATGAATCATGTGTATTAAAATGAATATGTCAGATTATATTATATTTGGACATGATTGTGGAAAAAGCCTAACCCGATAGTAAGACCACCCTGCCATTATGACCAATTTTAATAAGTCCCACTGGTGGTCGTAATAGCAGTTTCACTGTATAAAGCAATGTCAATATAAATTAAAAAGATGAAACTTAATTGCCAATAACTTAAGTTATAATAACAAAATTAACAAAATCTAAATATTTTCTTGACATTCTATAAAGATATTTAAAAGAGAATCATTCCACTAACCTATGATTCACTTAACCATGTTTTGAACAAATGGACCCTGAAGAGGAAAACTGCACTTGTAGGATGGCCAAGTAAATGAAGTATTACAGTTAATCTATCATGAGATGAGATATTTACTTGCCTCTGACAGGTGATTTCTCCCAAACTGACAGGGTGGAAAATTAAATTTAGTATCAATCTGATGACCAGAGACCAGAGAGAAAAAAGGAAAGCAATGTTTTACACCCTTGTAGAATGTTTAATCATCAGCTATAATAAAATAAAGTATAATTATTCTTTTCAATCAACATGTAGTCACGGTTCTTTTATATCCTCTTTCCCAAAGACAAGACAATAACAAAAAGGAAATGATTGTTTGATTAACAACACCCAAGTACATTGTTTATTCATTAGCCATTGTGTGTCAGACATATGGTGTTTTGCAACTCATGGTCTTTAGAGGAAACCCGCTACCACCATAAGGCTATTTTTTTCAATTAGCAGCAAGTGTTTTTTTATTTGTGCTTTCCTATGAACAGTCTTTGATAAACTAGTTGTAGACCACTGGTCAGATTGGTCAGAGGAACTGGCGTACACCTACCCACCGAGCCTTGCAGAGTACTTACTCTGGGTTGGAATCAATATCAAGACTGAGATTTGATCCCAGTATCTACTAGCCAGAGTCTGACATCTTAACCACAACACCACGAGAGCCGATAGATGTGATATAATGTACCAGTGAAGCACCTGATGGTAATATAAAGTTGCTAGTTAGGTCTATTGATGGGTGTGGGTGGGTAGTAATCTTACAAGCTCTTACAACTAACAGGTGCTCTATCACTATGCTGATGAAAACATTCATTCTATAACCATATTAAATGTTGCATTTCAGTAACAACAAAAACTGGGATCAAAGTTCACAACACCACCACACCATTTGTCATGCTCTTTAAAAACATTTACATTCAGCTCTTGTGTTTCTTCTTGGTCGCAAGGCCTTTTAAGGCAATAATTGCTGTGCCCTTAAAAAACTAAGTTTTGTACCAACCTGGAGTTTCAGAGACTTCTTCCTCTGGCGATCCCATTTCCTCTGATCCTGAAGCCATGGCAGCAGCAGATTGGCGAATCAGCTGGCTAGGATGTGGAGTTGTTGTCCAATAGCTGGACAGGTGTTTCAAGTCTTAGGTCGGGTGCATGCCTGATAACATCCCTGCTGGATGTAGCATAGGAGAACTGAAAGTTAAAAAATCACAGTTTAAAGAAAGATGATAACAAGTGCATGTACATATATTATGTAATAGAAGTATACAATATAATTAAAATGTTTTACAGTTAGACCACACTTAAAAGAAATAGAAATTCTATTATCTTTTTGATTAGAAAGGATAAACAATATCTCAGCAGGGTTTGTTAATCTGCAGCTATTCTGTGTCAAACTGACAGTATTAGTGACATAACTCTCAGTCACAAAACAAATCCACTACCACCACATATGCCACTCATTCTCATTCGCAGCATGTACCTTCTCACCGACAGGACAGCACATACCATAACATGTTACACCAGTTGAAGACCACTGGCTGGAATGAGAAATAGAATTTTTTCAGATGACCCATCATACCTCAGTTGGATGCTTGACTTCTTAACCTTATTTGCATGTTATGCCTATCAGTTGCAATAGGTTTTTATTTGTGCACTCTGCAATCAACAGGACAGCATCAAATGTTGAATTTCATGATGGCACTGCAGCATTAAGAGCTTCACGCCACATAAAGAACTTTTACGGTTGCTGTTTTGCACTTTGTTTTCATTTGAATATCAAGACCATGCACTCAAGATGAGAGAGAGAGAGAAAGAGAAAGAGAGAGACAGAAAGAGAGGAGACAGACATACAGACATACAGACACAGAGAGAGAGGGGGTGTTGTGTGTTGTGCATTATGTGTTTGTGTGTTGTCTGTGTGCATGCATGCACACGTGTGTGGGTGTATACACATGTATTACTTGAATACTTATTTATTGTTTTTGTTTTGTTTAACTACACCACTATAACATATCAATTGCTTTATTAATCATCGGCTATTGGACGTCCAACATTTGGAAAATTGTGACACAGTCAAGTGTGAGCCTGCCTCAGATGGGTTGCTTGAATAGTTACATACCAGTATCCATATATGGTAACAAGCCATCAGATAATCACGCATGTGTAACTGACAACAGATGCACATTTGAGTGGCAATAAACACAATAACTTGTTGAATGCAATATAACATTATACAATGACCATCATGGTACATTAAACAAGTGCTGAGATACATAAAGTGAACTATCAGGTTGGTGAGACCTCCATTATATAAAGACATGCTAGACTACATTGCTGGAATTTGAAGCACGCCTACTGATACATTGTACACACATTTGTACATTTGTAGTTGAATAAATGTCAGACGTGTTTAGCTGAAACTGGTGGAAATGAACAAATGTGATCACATATATGTATAGGTGTATGAAATTTTCATTTAAGTTCTAACCAGCCCAGTATAATTTTGCATATGGGTCAAAATTTGATAAGGCGTAATAAACACAATTTTTACAATAAACATTTATTGTCAACATAACTCCTTCTGAAACCTACAGAATTTCAATAGGAAGATGACAAATGGTTAGTTTATATTTGGTTTATATAATTGACATTGGTAGAAAACTTACACTTTTAGTTATTTTTAAAGAATGGGTGTTATATACTTCACGGATACCTCCTGTATACATGTAGCTACATACAAACATACAAAACACATGCTGATGGTATTTTCAGTTAAATATGAATGTATCAAAACTAATGAGACTGTTTAGGAAACACATTTAACAAAGAAATACAATAAATTCTTTAGTCACCAATTTTTTCCCATTATAATTTGGTGATAACTAACTTTGGATCTTCCCCTAACCCTTGAATATTAAAAATCTTCACAAAGTCTTTGCATAATGACACCACTAGAGCACACTGATTTAATAATCATGTCAAACATTTGGTAACTATAACAGAATTTCATCACAGAAAACCAGTTATATTGTTCCATTAGCAGCAAAGAAATCTTTTATATGCACTTTCTCACAGACAGCAGCATGTACCATGGATTTTCATACACCAGTGATAGAAAAAGAAATAATCAGATAATGGTTCTACCAAGAGGGTTCAATCCTACATACATATTGATGTACATGTGAGAAGTAGCCACTGCAGTGGTAGTCAGCAATACCATCACAAAAATATAAATTACATCATTTTCTTCAAATTGCCACTGTACTTCCACAGTAAAAAAAATTTAGCAATGGTAATTTAGTGCCAGTCCAACACTGTCCTAGGGGTCGAAATATATGCTATTCCGCTATTCCTAAAACACAGATTTTTGAAACAGAATACTAAAACTAATCTTCTAGTATTCCATTAGGAAAGTTGCAATAAAACACGGATTAGCAAAATCCGCTTGTGGATATTCTGTATTTGCTTGTTCAGCTGCTATTGTCATTAAAATAAAACCACTAATTTTATGAATGAAATTATCTTATTGAACAAGACTAAGGTGGTTGGTGCATTGGATTCTACTTTCTCTTGTAGCATACACTGATATACACATGCTTGCTTATTGTGTTGTTTAAAGTAGTGCAATGTAATAAGTTTACGTGAGCAGTACATGAGTTACCTAGTTCTTTTGCCATTCGATTTGAAACTATGAATACAGTAGTGTAAAGGAACTGCCAGTGAAATGTGTATGACAGAGAAAAATGAGAATGCATGTTCATTCACAGTTGGAGATAATTTGAATGGCTTAACTACAAGAAATCAGTGAACAAGATGTTTTGTTCGTTTTGGCACTTTTTTGTCAAAAATCCACATAATAGCAAATATAAACGGCTCGTTTTTTGTTGGACTGATAATATTCTCCAAATAATTTGTTACTATTATGTTAGTTTCATAACCATCAATATCTTTCAAGGGATAGTACATTGTCAGACAGAATAGAGTTTTTTAAATTCACTGTTCCTTTGGAATACTAGTAGAAAACCTGAATTTCGACCCCTGTGTCGACATTTCAAGGGCTGGGGAAGACATGTTTGCTGACAGAGTATCTACCAGGAACAGTTTCCAGTACCACATGTACAAGAAGGCCCAGTTGTAACTGAATGGGCATACTCAGTGATAAACCAAATCAAACATGGCAGTAATTAAATATTGACAGAGACTGAGTAATGTCAAGAATAAACAAACACTGATTTGTTACAAGTTGGTTGACATTCGCCTTGGGGCCATCCTAGCTAATCAAACATTGCTTCTTGGTGATCTCCCAGAATGCATTGAGTTACAAGTGTATCATGCACACATGTACATTTAGTACCTTCAATTATACTGTATGTTCTTGGGAAAATAAATAAATACAAAGTGCCAAGTGCTCAATTTATACATATATGTCTATCCTCCCCTGTGTTTTGTACTTATAATAGGCTAACCCACATATCAAAGGTAAAACGAGGAATTTCTGACATACATAGATGCCATATACGATATTGTTAAAAAAAGAGTGGGTGTGCATAGCTATGGTCATATAATAAAGGAAAAATGAAGTATTTGTTAAAATATAGTAGGCGTACATTGGATCCACCTGTTCATGTGCAGTACATGAATATCGGAGATGATTATCAAACAATATCTTTCTGAGATTTAAAAGGATATATATTATCAAAAACATCTATAATCACACTTTTCTGGTTAATGTTATTAAAATGTAAAAATCTGCAGCAAATAGAATCTGTTAACTGTTTGAAATACACATACACGTAAGTCCTCTCCTTTTAGTAGCAATCCATTGCTTGCCTGGACATCATTTCAGATTAGAAATTTCAAATGAAGATAGCCATTTTGCAGATTTTTATATATCATATACTGAAATGAAATGTCTAAAGGTAAGCAAAGAAACACTCAACACTTTCCATTTTCAGTGAGTGCGAGTTCTTGAAATTTAGACATTTATGACAGCACCTAATAGGCATTGTTAAACCATTTTTGCTATGGCACTATGATGGCAATTTCATGAAAATAAGCATACAGTTGTATTTTTGGAATGGCAATACAATGCTACTTTAAACCATTATATATAGCAGCTTTTATAGCAACATTGCTGATTTCTAACACACATTTCAAGGATTGCTCATCTGTAATGGAGACGACAGCATGTGCACACAGGTACAGTACTAGAACATGTGTAGAGATTTTCATCAAAGTTGTGCACGACATTTTTGTAAGTACAGTGTACCTGTACATTATGTTTGCATGTTTTCTGATCCTTGTTTTATTTCTGACTCTTTGCAAATATCCTACAGCTGATGGAATGAAAATTAAACATTTACACTTGGTATATTGATTTAGGTTTTTCTGTCTGCTCACCCAGATTTAGATGTACACCTAAAGAAAAAATGATGGATTAAATTGGGGAAAAAACAGCAATCGATACTGTAAAGTGTATACATTTTAAAATGGTTTTAATGTATTTAAATTTTTTGAAGTCTCTGGACAACCCAGAAGGAAAGATATAATAATAAATCCTTTCTAGGAATTTTGAGCCAAGGAATCAAAACAGAACACAGCTAGATATGTTCAATAAGGGACAAAACTGTCAGCAATTTATGATGGTCTATTGGCTAGCAAGCCTGAATTAAAAGTTGTCATCCCAAAAATAAATAAAACTATAATTTGTTTTAACAAAATCCAGTAAAATTCTGGTAATAAATACAGTTTTTAATGAATTTTATGCATCAAATGTAAGGTGTTTGTGATTCACAATCTACAGAGGAAACATGGATATGTCTAGTCTTATCAGATTAGTAGCAATAGGTCTTTCTATTATATACATCTACCTCGGACAGACACAACAGCACGTACCATTGTCTTTGTTATACCTGTCATGGACCACAGGATGAAAAAGAAATAAACCAATGGGTCGACCAAAAAGGATCAATAAGATGGCCTTTTACATCAGAGACACACGAGTTCTACATATGTTCAACCTCCCACTCATGTACCGGTATATATATAAGTGTCATGCATCATCAATCGGATAAAAACTCTTACCATAATTGACAACCCACTAAGTAAGTGTAACTGACAGGTCCACCTTTATTATACTCAAGTGCTGTTATTTGTAAAATTATATACTTACAATGTACGACTGCCTCTACAGAAAGACGGCTCATTGATTGAAAGGAAATGGAATTTTAAAGTAAATACAAACTAAATGCTATGGTTACCCTTGTAATAGTAACGTTTTGATGCTTTTCATTGCTGGCCTACCACAGCCAAATGTAAATATTTTCATACGGATATCTGAAGCTGAAATATTTAGTTTAAAGTTGGAAAATGTAGCTTAAGCTGAAATACTGCATACTGTAGTTAATACTAGATCACACAAATCAGGTTTGATGCCTTGGTGATATATAACCCAACTTAAAATTTGCTTGTTTCTTTTCAAGGGAAAATATTTTCAGGAAATCTTGAGTATGACAAATAATCGATAAAAGTTTAATGTTCATCTTTTCTCTTAAAACGTGGGACAGTGCATATAAAAGACCCCTTGCTGCTTATCAAAAAGAGTAGCCTATGTGGTGGCAGAGGGTTATCTCTAAAATGTGTCAGAATGACCATATAATTGACTTCCAACAGCCAATGACAAGATAAAAATCAATGTTATCTAGAGGCATCGTCAAATAAAACAAACTTTACTTTACATTTCTCTTAAATCTCTTAGACAAAGAAGGAACATATTACCAAACTTATTTTTCTGATGTCTCCACTAGAGCACATTGACTTATTCATCAGCGACTACTGAATGTAAAATATTGTGACATGTAGTAAAACTGAGTCTGCCATCAGTGGGTTTTGAACTAATATCTTCAGCTTGAATATCTAGTGTGTTCTACCACTAGACCGTAGACGACTAAGTCTCATATTACAAAACGTGTATTTTTCTTTTGTTTTGTTTAATGACACCTCTAGAGCACATTGAATTATCAATCATCAGCTAATGAATGTCAAATATTTGGTTATTTTAACACATGGTCAAGTGTGAGCCAGCCTCAGACAGGTTTTGAACCACAGTCTTCAGCTTGAGAGTTTGATGTCCAACCACTGATGACCATTAAGGCTCACCACCAAATGTGTACATGCAGTACTTAGCCAATTTTAACCTGGTACATTTGTACCTGTTTTAGAAAAAGTGGCAGCATGGTGAACATTTAAGAAATAAGGATTATAAGCACTCTCTAAATTGAAAACGTTTTCAAAATATTCTTCAGATAAAAGAAATGAAGATCATTTTAAGCAAAGATTTGAGAGAGTGAAGTTGAAAGTTTCTCATGTCAACAATGCTGTAATCACTCCAATTAGGAAGTATAGATCATCTTAATTAACAAGAGGTCCATGGGTTTAATGGTCAGCTGAGTAAACTGTTTACCTATTCCCAGGACAAACAGAGGACTGAACATAATGACATTAATACATCAGATAAATCATTTAATGATCTTTATGTAAGTGATATATGAAGACTATTTGGTTACAGTATTTCTGAAAGTGAAGAAGATGATTAGGTTTAATTTTCTCCCTTTTGCCCCATTTCCGCTGGTGGGGGTGTAGGTCAGTTTGTTTCATCATGTGCAAAGGAAGCTTCACATATGATTTTGTTGCAACTGATCAAGTACTTTTAGAGAAATAAAAAATGTGAAACATTTATTTTAATATGAAACCTTGAGGCTTTGGTTCACCTGATTTAAAAATGGCTTGAGACAAACTTTTTTGTGCTTTTTCATGGATAAAAAAAACTTTCGGAGGATTAATTAACAGTCATGTTTTCATGAAAGAAATATTTTTGTCAGAATAATTCTATGCTTTGCAGTAATTGAAATTCAAATACATTTAAAGACTTTTTAAGGACTTAACTGCCACTGTTAAATCATCCTTGTAAGGTATTATAATTGCAATTACAAGAAAAATATGGATACTGCATCATATATTTGTTTTTGCGACAGCTTTACAAACAATGCGGCTACAAACCATTTATACTGCAGCTTTGTTAACAGCATTGCATGATGCCACATTTACATAATTCTTGCTTTTATAAAACACTTATGTTGAGGGACAAATGACAACTTTTGTCTGTGATCACATCCCACACCCCGTAACTCACTCTCTATTATTCATCAGCACATTATTGATATATGTACATTATAAATTTTACACGCACATGTAGTGTTGCTGGGTGGACTGGTGAACCATTTAATGTGTTCCAGTCTAATTCACTCTGACAATGAACCAGACAAACTGCCCCAACTGCATGTACATGTTTACTGTGAATACCCACTCTCTATATTAACTACCCACTGAATGAAGAAACATGAGACACCCCAGAAGACTGTTTAATCACAGAACAAGGGCACACTTCAAAAGAAGAGTGTCTGCGATGAGTCATAAGATCGACCCCTTTAACAGATACATTTGGGCTAGGTATCATTCCAGCTAGTGGTTCACAACTGGTGTAATAAAGGCTGTGGTATGTCTTATTCTTTCCTGCTTAATCTTTAGCAATAAGTAATCAAGTGTACAGTATTTGTGATATACTACATATCTAGAGAAAAAACAATCAGCTTCCACCAAAATAAATGCCACAGCTACAGTACTATTTTTGATGAACAGCAAGGTGTCTTTTAAATGTATATTCCTACTGTCACTGTGTCAGAACAGCATATGCCACAGCCTTTGATATCGACCAGTCACGAACCACTGATGAAAAATAAAACAGCCCAAGTCTTCCAATGATAGGGGTTAATCGGATGACCCACTGTAACTCAGCTAAATGCTGATTTACATGCACATGTACATTATGAAAGAAGGTCATTATTGTTCAATAACACTCCAGCATATAGCAGCTATACTACTTATATCAAAACACTGTAAAATACCATTCATGGAAAGAAAGATTCCATAACCTGGTCACCAGTTGCAACTATATTTCAGAGTTTGCAACTAAAGTTTATAAAACTAAATATAATGGGTCTTAACTTGACTTATTTTAGGTGACAATTCCAGAAATTGACCCCTATAAATATTTTTAAAGATCCTAATGTCTAATCCTCTGTTTGCACTTTCTGTTTCACTCCCAGCTAGAAATCAATTTTAAACCCTGTGTTTGTTCTACATCTCTCAATGTTTCCCTCCCTGCTTGGAATTAAATAGTGTATGTATCATAAACCATTGAAAAAGACCACCAGAAATCCTATGTACAATTCCTTTGTTTATCCTATAATCCTATCAGTGTTTTACTCTCTAATTTAGAATTATAAACCACACATTGAAAAATACCATCAGAAATCTTAATTAATGCTCAATTCCCTGTGTCCGTCTTATCAAAGTGTCCCTCCCTGCTTGGAATTAAATAGTGTACATATCATAAACCACACATTGAAAAATACCATCAGAAATCATATTTAATGCTCAATTCCCTGTGGCTGTCTTATCAAAGTTTCCCTCCCTGCTTGGAATTAAGTAGTGTACATATCATAAACCACACATTGAAAAATACCATCAGAAATCATAATTAATGCTCAATTCCCTGTGGCTGTCTTATCAAAGTTTCCCTCCCTGCTTGGAATTAAGTAGTGTACATATCATAAA
>JAULBS010036154.1:0-10111 GCA_032355785.1 Symmetromphalus regularis
TGAAGCATTTGTAGCCAGTAAATTGCAGGGCTTTGCTCTTTAGCGGGTATATGGCCCACATTGGACGGGATGCCAACAAATAACCAATAATCGATAATCAATAAGCAGCCCGTCCATTTTGGACTAATCGCTTTTATGGTTTATGTATATCTATATATTTCACTGCTATGTATATAATAAAACTTGATACCAAATGGAATCTCGTTTAACCACTGATTTATTACTCAATGCCAACTTTATAATCCAATATCAATTTTAATAATCGTTCTTTCTCCTTTTAACATTCTAGAAACCGTCTATGTTGATGACGTAATGTTATTGTTTGTGACGTGACGTCACTGACGGTTCTGACCATTCACGTTATTGAAGGTGTTATGACCCAGTGAGTTATATCACCTAGATATGAACCCAAATATGTTGTTTTTTAGGCTATAAACATCTGATATCGCACTTACGATGTATATAACGCGGTTCAAATTATCTAGATCGAAATTCAGATATATCTGTCGCAATTCAGATGTGTCCATGTTTCATGAGGTGGATATAGTTAATGTTACATGGTCAAAATCAATGTTTTTTTTAAATATTGCTTCTTATGTAAAGATAAAATATACCAAGTAAAAAAAGAAAAGAAAATTTTATAATGATATATATTAAGCAAGATATAAATTTATTATAAAATAAACAATTTTAATAGAAGGAAAAAACCGACTGACAGATTAACGTGTTGTTGGGGTTTTTTTTCTTCTTTTTTCAAATTTCTCAAAACTACCATATTTAAAAAATACCTATCCAACCTATTCAAGCAGTTTTTTTGTTTTTAATGCAAACTGTTCTTTGAACCCAGCAACAACACATAAAAGAGACATAACTTAAGACACAGCTTCTAACAATATTTGTATGTATACTTTTATAATTCACAATTTCAGCCATATACAAATAACACATTTATTTTAGTAGTACTTTTATTAATTGCAATCTTCTAAATATAATACTTTTAGGAAAGATAAAATTGTTTGAAATGTCAGTCGTTTGATTACACACACTCCAGTCAATAGACTAATTAGTTTTATAAATAACACAGAAATAGATCGTTTAGCCGTAAAAATAATTCTTACCCTTGTTCAGTAAAGAAAATAGAAGTTATTATTTTTTATTTCTTATCATTATTATTATAGACCAATATTGTTTAATCAAATGTATTAGGTTAAAACAAATAATGTTTGTGACAAATTGTCTACAGAAAACAACACCACTGCTGTAATGAAGTCTACTCTCTTTCGTATAAGAACTAATTAGTTTATAAAGAAGCAATATGGATTTTGATTTTGTGGGATACATTTATGTTGGTGAAAATAAGGGACTCCACAAATAAGGGTTGTACTTGGTTGCCTATTCTAGTCAGCGAAATTTTAATAAGGTGGCCTGTCATTACATAATTATTTATATGTGCATTGTTTTTATTGTGCGACTTGCACATTTTGGACCAATGAAAACGAAAATCTTTCAGAAAATGGTGTAGTCGTTTTATCAAACGAAACATGTTATCGGAAAATGACAGGGACCATCTGTTTAACTTTTACCTTGTCAAGAAATACGGTTTTAAACATGTTAACAGTTATGTCGTTTAAATTCCAATTCCCCTGATCAGAGGGTTTCATGTCAAGATGAATTTACAATTCTCATTTTGTTATTTTTCACAAATAGTTTATGGCGTGCAGAATAAAACGAAATTTAGTCGTTTCAGAACAGAATCTCATTTTTCACGCTAGGAACAAAAACAAGCAGAATTTATCTTTTTGTGACATGCAGAAGTGGGCAGTCATTGAACCAGGTTGGAGGGGCGAGTGGTCTAATCTGCATATACCAATAATTAACAAATGTAGAAAGAAAATGCTTGTTAGACGGTCGATTGTTAGAGGTAATGGACGAGACAGGTACAAGTGGTGCACCATTTGAGAACAAACCAGTTAACAGCCTCGTTTTGATGACGTGATAAATGATCACATTCGATTGATTACGCTTGTCTCCAAGGGACTTAACTACATGGACGTCGGTATGTAGAAACGGGCGACACCAACGTCTGGTGTTAAAGGTCACGGTCTCTATTTGCCCTGAAACACTCGGCCTAAAGCTCGGGGTTAAACTATCAATGCATATGTTTACAAAATCCGACTATTAATAACAATTAATTGGATGACATGTTGAATTTAGCTTCGGTAAATCTAAAGGAAAGCTAAATGGCGTTGAACACAATTCATTCGGTTATGTATGTCAGATGTCGGTGTTTTCACGACCAATAAATATCTCTGTTTCAATTAACATTAATGGAAAACGAGACAAACAGAATCAAAGATCACTTTAGGGAGAAATATACGAGATAAACCTGAGAGCAAACACATTAGGAAGTCGAGAAGACGATAGGAAAAATGAAGCCAATGTATTGTTGTAATTAATCATAATACAGATATCTAAGAGGCATATTGATTAAGCAGTGAGCATACGACTTCTTTACTTGATTCCCAACACGCAATGTTTTTGTACTGTAGTCGCAGTGATAGAACTGTTGTCATGCTCAGAATCATATCACTGTACAAGCTAAAGTTTTGGTAAAGTCGAGTATGTTGCATCCATAAACATTATTTGAGAAGGCCAAGCATATCCTGTCTCAGCCATGGAACATTCTTTAGTTGTATAGTTCATTGTTTTCATAAAGATTACCCAAAGCAAACCAATATATTCAAACAATTTCAGATAGTTAAAGCTTCTTAAGGTTTGCCATAAAAAGATCGTTGACTGAATATTATACCCCTAATGAAAAACTGGTTGTAGGGGCGGGTGTTATTTATGTTGGAGTAATATACATGTATATATTTCTTCTACTTCTTTTCTTAAATTACCAATATTTGGTGGTCGGGACCCTTGTACTTCTACAACCTTATATTCACCCCTGCAGGTGTGCCTGAGGACATTTCCGCTGCGCCACCGAAGCCAGTTCTGTTGTTACTGTGAAAGTAAAGTTTTATTTAACGACGCCTCTAGAGCACACTGATTTTAATCTTATCATCGGCTATTGGACGTCATTCATATGATCATACTGACATATGTATTTAGAGGAATCCCGCTGTTGCCATATAGGCACCATCCCACATTCAGGTCCGCACATACCACTGCCTTTGATGAACCAGTTGTGGACCACTGGTTGGAACGGAAAATAGTCCAAACTGCATATGGATGCGATGACCGACCACAGGCGAACACACTAGAACATATAGCACAGCAATCATGAATATTTCTTGAATATAAGCAGGCAAATAAGAAATAAGTTAAACGGCATATTAATAAACGGGAGAAAAGAAACCTAGCTATTTTTAGTATTTTAAAATAATAACGTGTGCCTGGGATGCTTAGGACAGCGTGATTGATGCTGAACCTTAAAGAAGAAAATAAAATCAACCCACCCACCTACCGCCATCACCACCAAAGTCTGTCTGGTTGGTTGTATTTATCTTCGGTTTTATTTCCAATTAAGGTTCAAGAACGCTGTCCTGAGCACACAGCTCAGCTTCCTGTACTATAGATCTGTCCATGACCTACCCACTGAGCCTTGCGGAGCACAAACTTTCGGTTGGAGCCAATTCTGAGATTAATAATCTCATACCTCAGTTGACATTAAATTGATCCCAGCTGCGATTCAGATAGCTTAATTACTGTACTACCGGGGTCGGTACTAGTATATTTGGGACAACTATTTGAAAGTTCTTTCCAGTACTGAAGTTCTGCTGTACTAATTTTTATTTTTGCTAGGTCGCGTGTACTGAATGTACCTAAGCAGCTCCATCCTGCTGGTTTTTTTTTGTATGCTCATTATTCTGCCTCAGAACACCGTTCTCTGCCAATTAGGTGGAGATCTCAACTACCACGCTCGTCTTGTTGAAATCAGTTATGCTTTTAACTTAGTCTAATTAGTTTTGAGTATTCCAATTCCAAACTTAATATCTTGCCCACATCCAGTTCCAGCATCGTTCGGATGTTGCTGGAGAAGATATTGTTCTAACATTAGCAGTAAACGAAAGCCTCTTACATCACATAAATACTCTGAAACTTTAAGGTTGGCGCTTAATTGAAATCCAATTTACAAACCATTGGGTAAATGAGTGAGAGTAAAACCTTTTAGCTCTGGGCATCATTTGATTGAAGTTCAATGGACGTGACTGTAGATTGGTTCCAGCTCCTACACGCTCTGTTGACACTAAATACAGCAAAGTTGGCTTATAAAGCTGCTGTTAATTGTTTGAAAGCAGCCACTGTTTGAGGTAGAAAGCTAGTTAGCTATTTCTATGACAAACACTGCTTCTCTGTCCGATTTTCATTTACTGTTAATATCAAGGATTTGGTTAATCTTTAGACGAGCATTAATGTATGACTTGTTCAAACATCATCTCTAACACGTATTTTATTGATAAATGTCTTCGTGTTTTTGTTCATCTAAAATTACAGTGTGGTACATATACAGACAAAGCTATTTTTAGTGTGACAGGTTTCTGAACATTTCCTAATGTATTATCTTGTTTTGACCTTATACTTACGTTTTTACTATTTTGATCAGTCCGATATTTTGAGCATTTCCTAATGTTGTACACTGATGTACATCTTATACTGAATTTATACTTACGTTTTTACTATTTTGATCAGTCCGATATTTTGAGCATTTCCTAATGATGAATTATCTTGTTTTGACCTCACACTTATGTTTTTACTGTTTTGATCAGTCCGATATTTTGAACATTTCGTAATGATGTAGTATCTTGTTTTGACCTCATACTTACGTTTTTACTAGTTTGGGAACAAGTCAGGCTCTGTTAGAAAGCCAGTTTGAACATCGAATCAAGGTTGAACCGTCAACCAGAAATCAGGCCTAAGGAACGGTTCTTCCAAATTATGATGCCATCGACTTCTGAATTAATGAGTCTCAGTGGGCCAGCGGTAGGGCATCGGACTCTCAAACTGAAGACATTGGTTCAAAACCCGTCGGATGCTGGTTTACACTTGAATAGGTTACACTAGAGCGAGGCCCAAGTGCGAACAGGTTAGACTCTGTTAGAAGGCAGTTTTACTTGCTAAGACTTGACTAGGTTCCCCGAGAGCCCATTTGGAAGCAATTAGTCCAAATGACTTAAGGCCGGCACTGACTGTTTTAGTAGTGTTGTACCAGTACATATCACAGTGTGTGAAGACTTCTTTTGGACTCTATCAGTGTTTAGATACATGGGTTTGTGCATAGTAGCAGTTTTGTTGTTCAGATTTGGAAATACAGTGCCACACATTCAATGAATAGGTATTCGTTGGATAATAATGTAGTTTAGGCGTATATTTAAAAAAATATATTAACCGCTTTACACCACGATTAGCAAATGTTTATGTCGCAGAGAGACTAAGACTTTGGACTATTAAATGTTTTCCGAATCAGCGCAATAGGTTCGAATCCACTATACACATTTTTTATATTTAATTTTTATTATTATGTGGAACATAGATTGTTTTGTCACCAGGACTATATATATATTTGAACGACCAAAGTATTATGACAAAAAAAAAGTATTTTTGTGCAAAATAGAGTCTAAGGTTCCATTTCTTGAAGAAGGTTCACCCTCTTTTCAAAGTTCACACTGTTTAACGCTATTAAAAGACAGTTTGAACATCGAATCAAGGTTGAACCGTCAACCAGAAATCAGGCCTAAGGAACGGTTCTTCAAAATTATGATGCCATCGACTTGTGAATTAATGAGTCTCAGGGGCCAGCGATAGGGCATCGGACTCTCAAACTGAAGACATTGGTTCAAAACCCGTCGGATGCTGGTTCACACTTGACTACATATTACAATTACCAAATGTTTGACACCCAATAGCCGATGATTAATAACTCAATGTGCTCTAGTGATGTCGTTAAACAAAAAACTAAAAACCTTGTGAATTAGTGTCACGCACTGAGGTTTATAATAAAATTGTATCTCTGTATAAGGCAAAATATAAAGGATGTGCAGGCAATCTGTGTAGGCCCGCGTTCATAAATATCCGTGACAGTAATGTTATGTGGAGTTATGCAAAGCTGATTTTTTCTTGAACACCTGTTTAACCCGTTGCTACTAATCGAAAAAAGAGTTGCTGCATGGATGCAACGTGCTTTTGTTTCATCTGTATACAATACATGTAATTACCATGTTTAACACCTATTAACCAATAATGAACAGCATGCTGTCATATTGTTAGACAGTCGTTCCTTTCCTACTTTATAAACAAATGATAAAAGCTTTGTTAAAATGTATTGTTAAACCTCTTGAACTATAATGGAAAACGTTCAAACAAATCACTAACCATTAGCTAATTTCTTAAAAGAATAGAACTTTAAAAAAAAAATCAGTTCGCGTAGAAGCATTTATTTATTTTAACATGCACGTGCATGAATACAACATTTCTCTCTTATTATGACAACAAAGAATCTAAGTATTTGCCAATTAAAAAAAATGTTTTTAATACATGGACATGAATCAAATTCAGGTTCTTTTTGTGAGTTTGCTCTTTGGTAGGAACAAACTTTCTTACAAAAAAAAACCTTCTCTCCACTTAAAGAAGTCTCCAAGCACGTGCATGTTGGTGAACGGAGCGGATATCCACGCAACGTCTCCCGCGCAAATTTTCACAAACGTTCTCTCGACTGATCACTGACGTGCGTCAATACGCGCAGCTATTAGGACCAGATTCATCCCCAAAATGCAATCTTTGTTCTTGTTTTGTTTAACTATAGTTATGGATGTTTGAAAACATATACTGTTGCGTTTATATCTGTCAGTACATTTCCTGTCAGAATGTAACCAGCCAGTAACGCCTCAGTCGCCATTGTGTTGTGTAACTCCGCGCTGCGATAACTCCTCTACCGGATCTCGCATTAAGGAAGCGCCGTTTCTGTCATTAATAAATCGATCTTAACAATACATAATCCTTTGTGTTCCCGGCTCACGATTTCTCTGACATTTTGTATGCGTTTTGACGATCAATACAGGTTAAATGCTTCGCTTCTTTTCTATAAAAAAATATCTTTAAATGCTAACGGTTCGTGCCACGGGACTATGGTTTGTGGTCATGAATCAACGATTACGTATTAGCACACAATATTTTATTAATGGCTATTGTGTTAGTTTTTTTCACACGTTCACGAAGAAGATAAAAACACAAATCGTTTTTACCAGCAGCTATTTCAATAAATAGTTTTGCCTAAGGAAAGTAAGATTTGTAATAGGGATAGCTCGTTAAAGAATTCTTCAGTCAAGAAGAAAGGAAAATAATGTTTTAAAAGACAGAACTGAACATTTTTGATCAACACTTAGTTAAGAAGAACAAAAACTTTTGTAGCATAGATTTCCATTCAACTATCAGTTAAACGATAAACCTGTGTAATTTTATTCTTGAAATTATTGATTCATCACAACACGTTTCTTTTAGTATTGCCAATCTATCCCTTGCTCTCTCTTCCGTAGAGATACGATTTTGATAATAATGAGAGTTATATCGTTTAGATTATTTTTTCAGTAAGAAATACATTTTTTTTGAGAGAACATAAAATAGTTAGCACATAGTAGACAAAAGGTCAAATTACTATTGTATTATTTCTTATCATACATATAGGTTTATACTTTTAATTTTGTTCAGCAAACTCCTATTTCGGATTGTATTTTGTTTCTGTATTGCTATAGTATGTATATGTATTTCAGGATTGTACAACTTCTATTTTTAATGCGTCATTTTGTTTCAACACGTTTTAAATGTCAGTAGTCAAATAGAGAAACACTTTCAGCAGATATAACCCCTGACCTCAGCAAGAATTATATTCAAGGAAAAGAGGAGAAAACTCAGCATTGTTAAATAATATCTAAAACATGAAGTCGCTTTATCATATTTCGTAAATAATCCCCAAACAAACTGGATTTGTCATTACAGTTTACCAAATACCTTCTGTGTCAGAGCTGGAGGTGCACCAATCTTTTGTTAAGTCTTTTAATACCTCGAAGCCTGCCACTGTGAGTTGTTTTAGGAAAGGAATGGTTGTCTATGATCATAATTATATGTATTTCAGTTACGTCACATAGGATGGTAGTCTATGGGATTTCTCTTGGTGAAATAGTTGATTGGTTGTACGTATGTTCGTCAATGTATCCAATTAAGGTTCAAGCACACATCCTGAGCACACAATTCTGTTTCCTGTGCTGTCTATCCAGGACAGAGGTTGTTGTTAGTAGAAGAGACGAAACCAGCTGCCGCCAAACTAGTGTGGCGATACTTCAGTGGCGTAGCTTCCATTGAGGCAAAGAGGCAAATGTCTCACTAGATTTTTTGCAGAACACTTTTTTAATGTGATTAATAATATAAAAGTTGATTAAAATACGAGAAATAAAAATCTTTGTCAAAGTTTGCCTTACTAGAAAAAAGACCCAAGCGACGCCAATGCACTTTTCTATAAGTAGCAGGGGATCATTTATATGTACTATCCTACAGGCAGGATAACACAAACCAAGGCCATTGATAAACCAGTAGTGGACCACTGATTGGTATAAGTGGTATACTCCTACCCACTTGCAGAGCACTCAATTTCGATTGGAGCATCTATTGAGATTTGATCCTTTTACCTACCAGCTATGATCCGATAGCGTAACCATTACAACTCTAGAGTCGCTATTGGTGGAATGAATCGCACACCGTTTATAAATGTCATCTTTTGGATAGGATAGGTTACTATACTTCAAGAACACATAGTATCTGCACAGGTTTGGTTCTGAATAATAAAAAAAGTAAAGTTTGTTTTATTTAACGATGTCTCTAAAGCACATTGATTTTTATCTTATCATCGGCTATTGGACGTCAATCATTATGGTCATTCTGACATATTTATTTAGAGGAAACCCGCAGCCGCCACTTAGGTTACACTTTCTGATATGAAGCAAGCGGTCTTTTATATGCACTATCCCACAGACTGGATAGCAAATACCAACAGCCTTTGATGAACCAGTTATGGACCACTAGTTGGAACGGAAAATAGCCCAAACTGCAAATGGGTCCACTGAGAAGGATCGATCCGACGACCGACAATAGTGATTGATAGGTAACGTGCTTGTTCCTGATTATAAACGTACATCACAACATTTGTTTCATCTGAGGTATAATGCTCAACAGCTTTGAAAATCTATTATACTATTTGAGATTTAAGTCTTCAGCCCCCACTGAAATAACTTGAACTGCTGTGATGTACGTTGTTGCACAATTGCATGCACGTAAAGCTTGTTGTTTGACTGCACGACATATAACCCATTTTAAAAGACGTTTAGCTTATTTGTACTTTGATAACAGCTGCTTGAACGTGTCGCATTGTTTACACTATACTGGGTATTAAAAGTTAATAATAATATATGTTAAACTCATATACCCCCTACACTAGCAAGCATTTAAACCCGTTATTTGTCTTCAAATAATATAAAGTGATAGATAATCCATTTTCAAACCGCGTATCTGCATATCAAAGAAAGGATTATTTAACCACTCACGAAAAGCGTTTAATGCTTGGCTGTTAGGTATAAAACTGTGATTGTAAAGACTGTCTATATGACGAATTTACCACACAGCAGGTTTATTAAAGACCGTGGTATGTGCTATCCTGTCTGTGGGATTGTCCATATAAAAGATCCCTGTTTGCTTATCGGCAACAGAAGCCACACTAGTGTGCCGGCAGCGGGTTTCGTCTCTCTTACTAACACAAGAACGGGATATAGCTCAGTCGGTAGCGTTTCTGTTTGTTAACCGGCCAGTCGTCGGATCGATCCTTCTCAGTGGACCCATTTGAAGTTTGGGCTATATTCCGTTCGAACCAGTGGTCCACAACTGGTTTATCAAAGGCCGTGGTATGTGCTGTCCTGTCTGTGTGACGTGCATATAAAAGATCCCTTGCTGCTTATCGGAAGTAGTAGCCTATGTGGCGACAGCGAGTATCCTCTAAAGATATATGTCAGAATGACCATATGTATGACGTCCAATAGCCGATGATAAGATAAAAATCAATGTGCTC
>JAULBS010036165.1:0-10111 GCA_032355785.1 Symmetromphalus regularis
ACTGTCGACAAAAGGAATATAGACAGCTATAAATGTTGGATTTCCTTTTACCATGTATATATACTGTCGACAAAAGGAATATAGACGGCTATAAATGTTGGATTTCCTTTTACCATGTATATATACTGTCGACAAAAGGAATATAGACAGCTATAAATGTTGGATTTCCTTTTACCATGTATATATACTGTCGACAAAAGGGATACACACAGCTAACGTTCGATCTCCTCATACCGGTTATATATACTGTTGACAAAATGGATATACTCAGCTATAAATGTTCAGTTTAAGCAGACCGGTAATATGTACTTAATGCTAAAAGAACGCATATCATGCTAATTTTGACGATAGCAAAATAAAGCCATAACATGAAAAATAAGTTGTAATTGGAAAATGATCTGAGAAACGCCAATTTGGAGACTACTATCGATGCTTTTCAAATTATAAATTTTACTTTTTGTTAAACTTCATCTGACATCCGTTTTTTTTATCTTGAGTACAGATAGTATTAAACAAATACAAAACCAATAAATGATTAGGTTTAGAAAATTACTCGTTTTTAACAGGGCCTCAGTGGTCCAGTGGTAGAACATCGGACTCTCAAGCTATTTAAATCGCCACTGGTGATAAAATAATTGAATATAGTATATAATGCAATATGGTGTATAATAGATAGTACTTCGTGAGTGGGCGTTTTGAAACATCTTGTACATTGAAGGACTAGATCTACAAATGATTATTTTTAATAATGAAAACATAACGACTAGTGCTGCAGATAAGCAAAGTATCCTCGAGTAATCAGTTTCCAGTCTATTAAGGAGGAAAAGCTTCAGCGCACGCGCAATTGTAATCGCAACATCAATTAACAGAATAGTAGTTTTCCTTGTTTATGTCACTATTAAAATCAACCAACAAATCTTTCAAATGTTATCTGTTTATATATTTAAAATTTAAAAAATCCCTACCTTGTTGGATATTGACATTTTAGGAATTCGTATCAGGAACCGGACTATTTTTAGACAGAGTTACAGTCTAGTTGTAGCGTAAAACATATGTTACGTGACTTTCTAAACTTAAGGCAGACGAAACAATGTCATGTTTGTGAGCTCTGCCAGTAACAATTGCTGCTTAATTTGGTATTTATTGATGTTGCACGTTATTTAGTGAAACTACAATGCCAAATGAGTGTTGTATATCACTCAATCTTTTAAAAAGTGAATTTTTTTCTTCTAATTTTGTTTTCTGAAAATGAAGATTTGTAGTTTTGTAACATAATTATTTCGATGTCAAGGTTCACTTGTGCGCAGATTCGTTGTAAACAAACCGTACAGAAATAGACCGACTCCAGATACAGGCCGGAAACAGATCATAAGCGATACATGTTATCTCTGATGACTTAAACGCTTTAAGTATTTAATGAAAAATCATAAAGTGATCCTAACCTTTTTTAAATAGGTATATTTCTACATCATCTCTATAACGTTTCCCTTTCAGAAACACATTTTAAACCTAGGGTACCTAGTTAATTAGCATGTTATTACGTCGTGGTGAAGATGAAGAACAAGTGTATTTCATTTCATTTGCATATTTCCACTTAGTGAAAGCTCATCTTTACTCAATTAAATACGAAAACTCCACCTGGAAGATGATTTCTATTTTTGAACTGAGATCAAATGACAAAGTTAAATAATATGGTTTTGAAGCGTGACATTAAACATGTAGACATATGTCTGTATAACAGTGCAAACTTGGTTTTGAAGCGTGACATTAAACATGTAGACATATGTCTGCATAACAGTCAAACTTGGTTTTGAACCGTGACATTAAACATGTAGACATATGTCTGCATAACAGTCAAACTTGGTTTTGAAGCGTGACATTAAACATGTAGACATATGTCTGCATAACAAACTTGGTTTTGAAGCGTGGCATTAAACATGTAGACATATGTCTGCATAACAGTGCAAACTAGGTTTTGAAGCGTAACATTAAACATGTAGAAATATGACTGTATAACAGTGCAAACTAGGTGATGAAGCGTGACATTAAACATGTAGACATATGTCTGCATAACAATCTAACTTGGATTTGAAGCGTGACATTAAACATGCAGACATATGTCTGTATAAAAGTGAAACGTGGTTTTGAAGCGTGACATTAAACATGTAGACATATGTGTGTATAACGGAGCAAACTTGGTTTTAAAGCGTGACATTAAACATGTAGACATATGTCTGTATAACAGAGCAAACCGTGGTTTTAAAGCGTGACATTAAACATGTAGAAATATGTCTGTATAACAGTCAAACGTGGTTTTGAAGTGTGACATTAAACATGTAATCATATATCTCTATAACAGAGCAAAGTTGGTTTTGAAGCGTGACATTAAACAAGTAATCATATATCTCTATAACAGAGCAAAATTGGTTTTGAGGCGTGACATTAAAGAAGTAATCATATGTCTCTATAGCAGTGCAAACTTGGTTTTGAAGCGTGACATTAAACATGTAGACATATGTCTGTATAACAGTGCAAACTAGCATTTGAAGCGTGACATTAAACATGTAATCATATGTCTCTATAACAGAGCAAAGTTGGTTTTGAAGCGTGACATTAAACATGTAGACATATGTCTGTATTACACTGCAAACTTGGTTTTGAAGCGTGACATTAAACATGTAGACATATGTCTGTATAACAGTGGAAACTTGGTTTTGAAGCGTGGCATTAAACATGTAGACATATGTCTCTATAACAGTGGAAACGTGGTTTTGAAGTGTGACATTAAGTATGTAGACATATGTCTCTATAACAGTGCAAACTTGATTCCTTTAAGGTCATAATAATCAACAGTATGGCCATATATTAGATTTAATTATTGTTTGTTGTAATAGACATGTAACTGGAATTAGGTTCATCTTACTCTTATAAAAATGTTATACATGTGCTGATTTTGTCATCAAAACGTAAGGGCTAACATGGCGCATTATTTGTCTATGTTTATGTGTAATTAGATTCTTCTGACCTAGAAACATATGGTTTATTTGATTAGTTTGCGTCTCATTAATTAAGTGACGGGCCAGACAGTATGCTTCGTGTCACTCTCGTTTTGTCATAAATAAATACACGTACGTATGTTCTGAAGCACGCCAGATTAAGATTTTTATTTGATTTCACATGAAAAGCTATTTAACTGGATTCATAAAAGGTTAAAGTTGGAAGAAATGGTTTTATGTTACATAATGTATTACTGGAATATTTTGCATTATATTGTGTTATTGTAAAAGAGATCTTGTTGTATAGAGACTGGTTCACTAGAAAAATATTAATATTGCAATATATTACAATACAAAAATTAACAGTCACAACCCCTGAAATTGCCAACGCTTTTCGGCAATGCCGTGGAAATTGCCGCGGAATGTTTCATAATCCACAGCAGACTGATTTTTAAAAGGTTTTTTCTCTCTCATTACATTGTATTAAAAACAAAGTATATTTTACGCTAAAATTGCCGTGAAAAATGCCGTGGACACTATTTCTCCACAGCATTAATTTTACCGTTTACATTTTCTTAATTTCAGTGGTTGCAATCAAATGTACACATAAACATACACAGCCATTCTTAACATTTAATAATAAATACGTTTTAGTAAAGCTGCGCTAAAATCGTATAAAGAACGAACAGACCTACGTAATTTAGATTGGTTGAATGCACATTCTAAACAAAATCAAATAAAGGAATCTTTATTGCCGGTCATTGCATTAATAGTTAGTACCGCGATGTCTTCTTCACATCCACTCTTTGATAACATCTCTGGTAATTTCAAGCAGTACCCCCAGTCCTTGTTGTTATTGAATACTAGTACATTAAACTATCAAAACCCATTTTTGAAGCATAAATCCGAGGGTGGGGGCGAGGAGAATACTTCAACCACCACCCCCACCCCATCCCGACTTTTTGGACAGGGAGGGACGCCTATATAATAATCCTCCCCCACTTTTTGCTTCGAAAAATGGAAATTAAAATGCTTAAATAATAATCTTTGCCAGTATTCCTCTTTTTGTATCAATGTAACACTTAACCAAGTCGTCTTAGCGCAAATATACCGAAGAACACAGGGGATCTATAATGGCGTCAATCCTGGGGATGTGGATGGAGGGACATATCATCATCACTTTTTAGACAGGGGTATGATACAATATCATTGATGAATATTTATTGGCGATCAACGACACAATTATTTACACAATATTTCAAGTCATTTGTTCACTAACCATTGCTTTAAACAGATGGGTCCACTCGTGTTATATTTCCATTTACTTTGGCTAGAGAAAGGAAGAAATATTAAAACAAATTGAGAACTGGAATCTTGAAAAACGATTACATTGTCGCGGAGATATTGCATTTTAAAGATTTTTGAAGTGTCATTAATCATGAAAACGTGCCAGGTGGATTTTTTTTCGGTTTTTTTCTTCTGATAAATAATGTAATTCATGTTAATGTGGGTGCTATTATATACGCTTGGGTATGTTTTAAAGAATACAATAGCTGCAGCTATTGAGCATCTCCAAAAGTCAAGGTCATGTGTGAAAAAAGCATAAATTAGGTTAATTAGATAGTTACAATATGCTAATTAGGAATACCAACATGCGGAAATTTTTCTCTCCTCTTCTTTTTCCTGCATTGACATGTTGATCCTTGGATGACTGGCTTCAGAATAGAATACTGTACAATAATTCGACAAAGTGCCACCATCGACAAAATATTATTGAAAATCCTTCAATAAATATCTACCGATGTTTGATTCTGTCAATATACTGCGTCAATGAAAAACTTGCTTTAATATTACATACTAACGATCAATAATATTGTCAATTTTTATTGTCAATAAAATTGATCGTGTATGGGCTGCTGTTTTAAGGTATATAACAACACACAAGTTCACATTGTTTACTGCCTTACGTTTTACAACTTATTAGCATTCTAATAATGTACCGTTCCAACCAGTGGTCCACAACTGGTTCATCAAAGGACGTGGCATGTCCTGTCCTGTTTGTGGGACAATGCATATAAAAGACCACTTGCTGCTTATTGGAAAGAGTAACTTGTGTGGCAGCAGCCGGATTCCTCTAAATAAATATGTCAGAATGACCAAAATATGATTGACGTCCAATAGCCGATGATAAAATAAAAATCATTGTACTCTAGAGGCCTCGTTAAATAAAACAAACTTAACTTCTAATAATGTAAAACACATATACAGTAGTGCGAACAATGGTGAATGGTGACTTACAGAGCAACATAAAGATATCAAGTACAATCAAAAATGTAATTCAATAAATTACTGACTATTAACATCGTTGTGTTCAGCACCTGTCTGACTTCAACATGTATACTTCACACTACATCAATGAGAATTACACACACATGTATCATAAACTCACACCAATATCGTTCACGTGTATATGAATTTACGTATCACATCGGTATGCAGTAGTGGTTCTAGAGGGGGGAGGGGATACGGACACCCTTTTCTCGTATTTTTTTATTTTATATATATATATATATATATATATTACTAGTGGAAGTACGTGAAAATTAACCAATTTTCCCCAGTCCTATTCACCCATCACATTTGGACTCCCCTTTCTGAAGTCCTGCATCCGCGCTTTTAACGTGTAAATGAATTTCCACATCACATCAGTATTTAGAGTTAAGCTTCCCCAGTCCAAGCGTACGTTGTGTGGGGTTTACGACGTGTCACAATCAAAGAGCATATTTGATTATTACCTATGATGTTCCAACGACCTGCATGTATAGGATACACATATATCATGATATATGTCTAAACAGTGTATAGAGAGATTTGCACAATCTACACAATGGCTTGTACGCATCATTATACAAACACATTAATGAGACGAGATCAATGAGAGTCTAATTCCATCACGCACGCCGACTCCTCCGCTCGTCCTTACTTTTAACAATAATCCATCAATAACCACAGCTAATGAAAACAAGGCGTGCAGTGACAGCGCAATAGTTAGTGTGAGTTAACCAAACAAGAATGCAGGCAAACGAGATGGCATGACTTCAGAGTGTTGTCAGGTGTTTATTGTCCTTGTGACACCATGGTGAGATCGCCACAACATCATAGTAAGGTCATGGTGACGTCATGACAATTTTTTATCCTCGTGAAGTCATAGTGATATTATTGTGAGGTCATAGTTAGACTGCCATGACGTCATAATGAGGTTATCAGAACGTCATAATGAGGTCATAACGTGTAGCAGTGGTCATCAAGAAGCTGTAGCAATGTCATGGTACTACAATACATGAAGCTCTAGTAATGTCACAGTACTAGTATGAAAAAGTGATGTTTGAAACAATAGGTTTTATGACGTGATAGGAACGTTATTTCGGTATATTGAAGTTCCATGACCTAATGATACTGCAATGACGTCATAGTGAGGTCGTTACTGCTGCAGTAGCCAGGATATCTCCAAGTTTCTTGGAATTCATTCGTTAGATGTGGTCGTAGCATACTTTTTATATATGTTTGTTCTTCACAACACTGAAAGGCTCTTTCCTATGGGTGAATCACTCAGTTTGTTTTTGTTTGTTTTTTGAAGTATGAAATCCCATATCGGTTGATCGTAACTGATCATATATTTTGTATTCACAGTAATCCGGATGAGAGCAAATAAAACAAGCTGTTGATCATTCTGCGAAGTTTACAACAGTTTGATAGACAGTTACGTCATTCAAGTCCGGAAACTGAATGTCACAATCTGAAAATAGTAGTGACACTTACTTGTTAAACAAATAATAAAATAGAAAATATTATCAAACATTTCATTTAAAATTTTAAAATGTGTATTAAGATTATTTAAGTTCATTTCTTGAAGGAACACCGCGGATTTTTTACTGGTTTATGTTCACAAAATACAGTTTATGTTTACAAACACTTCTTAAACTCCTCAGTTAAGGAATGAAAATTTGCGATGAATTTGTTACATGACTAATTGAAAATATTCTATGTAACCTGCTTTTCATAAACGGATTCCCACTAATGTATTGATGTCGTAGATATCACGTGATACAGCCTTCCATAAACTAATTCTGTGTTGATGACAAAGATATCACGTGATACAGCCTTCTATAAATTGATTCTCACTAATGTGTTGGTGACGTAGATATCACGTGATACAGACTTCTATAAACTGATTCATACTTATCGTTCCATCAAAATTATTGTGATGTTTTTTCATGACGTAAATAAGGTGTAACAATTGTTTGTGCGTGTATATATAAAAACATCATCTTACCCATAATTGTAACCTATGAAGAGAGCTGTAAGAAGGGCAACAGTGCTGATTTGGACCAGGCTATTGGAATGTTGAGAATTGTTTCCTGAAGAATGTCTAGTGCCATGCGACGAGCTGCCCATCATTGGACTCCTCGAGTTACCTTAACACAAACAGATTTAGTAAAATTAGCTTTAGAACTTATATCTTCATAAAGGTAAAGTCCCACCATATTACAAAGCAAAAATAGCCACATATGAATTGGCGAACTTATGTTTCAAGTCTGTTAAACATATGTTTAATGTATGTTCTGTAAAACATATGTTTCACATACGTTTCTTTGAATATACGTTTAACAGAACGCATGTTTAACATACATTTAACATATGAGTATTTATGGTGTTTCTTTCCTAGTAATCAACAAGTTGTTCTTAGCAAATATTCTTAGCAATCATAAAATCATTAGTCTAAAGTAATTAGAAAAGTGGCCTTTGTAGGATTTTAGGTATACTTGATTCAGACATGTATAATGGATATTTAAAAAATCAAATTAAATATACCTTTCTTAGCAACTAAGATGCAACAGCGAAACTTATAAATACCTTCAAAAGCCATTTTCATGTTATTGTGTATGTCATTTATGTGAAAACCATACTTTTATCATATGTTTAACGTACGTTTAAAACGTTCGTCCGGCTATTTACATGAACAAATTACGTTAAACATAAGTTAAACATATGTTTCACATACTTGAAACGTATGGCGCTAGTTTTGCTGTATACTAGACATAAGATCAGTTAAATGGTAAAAGCCTGAGCAAATAATGACATTATTAGCATGCTACAATGTCATTAGTATCAATTGGCGACACGGTAGTCCACTGTTACAACTTACAAAAAGAGTCATCAATATCCCTTGGACTCTGTCTTAATATCGTAAAAGTAATGAATATAAAAACAGTTTTGTTATAAATATTGTAGTTAGCCTATCATTAAAAGTACTTTGACAGCTTTATAATCAAACGATATATCCGTGCACTATAATTAATATTAATAATTATATTAGAATGTCTCTAAAAGACAAAGAGTCCAGTGATGTGGACCAGTGAATGTTATACTGGATTATAATACACTTTCTAACACTGCCTTCAAAGTAAAACAAAACTAATGTTGTTTTTTGTATTACCTTCAAAATCAATATTATATCATTTGAGAAATAAATTACAAAACATTATTAACAATGAGCAAACGTTTTGATGCATTTCCATGTATCGCGATGTTTCTCGAACCATTACTTGACAAACCATCTGAAACATGATTGCTTCTAGCGACAAATAGCTCAAAATACGGCTGTTTCATCTCCTACAGAACGCTTAAATGATTAACAATGCATACAGTCTGTAGGATAAATGGAAAAGCATTTCCTCTGTAACCTTTGAACAACGATATAGATTGGAACAGGGATCTGTATTACTTCTAAAGTTAATAAAGGCTTTCCGTCCATTTTAAATGCCCTTCCCCGGGGGACTGGTATATAATGGTGTTGCGCCTCCACTCACTTTGTCTGTCTCGACTGGTCTGAGGTCGTTTCGTTTTCAATCTGATGTTCGGTTCTATTACTTCATCGCCATATTGCCCGATCCTCGATGTTTTGCCAGGCTGGGAGAGTTTTATTGTGGACTTCGTCGTTGATGTCGTTGTAGTTGATGTAGTTTGTGTCGGAGTGGTGGGAATAATATGTTCTGAAGAAAAATGTAGTTCAGTGCGATTATTTGGCTTTTTCAGTTACATGTACATTGTAGTTCAGCTCCAATTAACTATATTTTGAATGCATTAAATTTCATATTATATTTAGAAAATATAAAACAATTTAATAAGTTACCAAATATTTCTATATATTACTTTTCATGTACGATTGCATATCGGTTAAAACTATGTGGGCTATTTATTTATTTGAATATTTTAACCACATCACAGAACAAATGTATTTCTAGTTTATACCCCTCACCCAACCCCCAAATAATTCTGAATTAAGCATAATCTCGAATCCACTTGAAACTCGACGCTTCGCGCCTAGATTTGTTTTTACCCCCTCATCCCCTCTCCTCCAACCCAATGTTCATTTGCTTCCGCCGTCCCTGAAACAGGATGTTTTGGTAAAGTACTTTAATTTTAAAATATAATAAATACTTTTCTGTCAAACAATGACGCCCAGCAATATGTTTTCTTCCATGACCGAAATAGGATTATTATTCCACTCCAGTTGAGGATCTAAATGGAAATTTCTTTTTTTAAATGCACACAGACAGTTTTTGTCCTTGAAAATCGAAAGCCATTATCAGTTGCCCTATATTGAATTTTATTCAAACAAAACTGCGACTGACGTTCAGTTATACCCATATTGGACGATCTGTATCAAATATGAAAGCCATCAACATATAAAGAGCTGTCAACATGAGGTTTCAAACACTGGGCGATTCTAGTAAACTTGTGAGAAAATAATTTTAATGAAAGGATGTTATCCTGGGGCACACCCATTTCCTTAAGGAGGGGATGAAAATAAGTAGAGGATGAAAATAAGTTGATAACCCAAATCTTGAAATATCTATCATTTAAAAACTGACTTTTAAAGTAGTACTAATAGTAGTAGTAGTAGTAGTAGTAGTAGTAGTAGTAGTAGTAGTAGTCGTAGTAGTAGTAGTCGTAGTAGTAGTAGTCGTAGTAGTAGTAATAATAGTAGTAGAAGTAGTAGTAGTAATCGTAGTAGTCGTAATAGTAGTAGTAGTATTAATAATAGTAGTAGT
>JAULBS010036195.1:0-10109 GCA_032355785.1 Symmetromphalus regularis
CCCCAATAATTTAAAATTTTAATGTTATTCTTGTGTTTTTTGGTAAAGTCAGTTGCTTCTTAGTATTAGCATCCCCCTCCCCAATATGAATTTCGTTCCCCCCTCCCCGACCCCGCTGGATTTACGCCTATAACTACAGCGCTACCAGTTCCCTCGGTCCCACCCCAACAACCCCATCGGGATTTGCCACTGATGTTTAAACTCACTGCAGTCCATTGCTTCTTCATTGATTTCCCATCGTCGATAATGATATTCACTGATTTCTTCCCCATTTCGCTTCACGCACCAGCAACTGAAAACGTGATAACTTACACAATTAGATCTCACTGTCTAAGTAACGTGTTTTTTTGTTTGTGTTTGTGTTGTTGTTGTTTTTTGTGGGTTCTTTTTTTGTTGTTGTTTTGTGTGTGAGTGTGTTTTGTTTCTTTTGTCATTTTTTTTTCGCTGTAAGGTTAACACACAATTTGGGTTCCACCTGTATGATAAAACTTATACTTAAAAGAAGAACATGCTTGGTAAATACATAAAGTAAATAGTTTCAAAATCCCATGCAATAAGGTGGGAAGCTAAATATAAATACTTAAATATTATATTGATAAAAAATGTGTTTGTCAAAATACTGCCACCACTCCTACCCCTTCTACAGGATCTGTGTTTGCATCACCACAAACACAATGTAACATAAATACTAAATAAATATCATCATTTCAAAATCCCTCAAAATATAAATATATATATCAAAGTGAATTCTATTTTAAAATATGTTAATTGAAGACATAAATTTCAAAATGCCAATACCCATACTATATTCAAAATTCCGAATTCGCTACTTGGTGTGAATTTCAACTTACTCCGTGCCGCGGCAAATTCGGTCTCTGTATTGCCCATTTTCATCACACCTCGGCTCTTCTGCTCCCAGCAGATGCATTCCTGCATTCTCCATAGCCAATGTATATGAACTGAAAGCCTCATTGCATGGACCTACAAAACAAACAATAATGTCACAGTCAGATGGAATGCAATCAGGCCCGTACGCAGGTGGGAGGGGGTGCGACGGGTACGCACGCACCTCCCTAAATCTGTCGAGGTCCGTAAATGCAAATTTGGATTGACGCTAATTTACTAGAATAGCGTTAAAAACGAAAATAAAACATTAGGGCCTTCACAAACGCACCCCTCTAAAGAAAATCCTGCGTACGGGCCTGTTACGGTACTTACGTTATTTACGTTACGGTACTTACGTTATTTACGTTACGGTATTTACTCGTATTTGACGTACTGCCTTCACACGTGCTCAATGCACTAAGCAATGCATGCAATTTCGGTGCCTCGGCTGTGAGGACGCTTCATACTACTTTGCCAAATATATCAGTTTTATCATCAAGTATTTCATCTTTGGAAAAACTACATTACGGTACTGATTTTTAATAAACATACGCAACAGGGTTAACAGAATAAACTTTAAAATATCCAGGCATTAATTTCAATCACGGACCATCGACTGGTCCAGCGCATTGTACCTCAGTCAGTTGTCAGATGGCGACACCGAATTTTGTCCGTTACGGTACTTACGCCCAACTAGGCGACAGTGTTAAAAGCGAAAATATTTTTTCTTTTTGTTGTAAATACGTGTAAATTTGTCATTACACACAAATATAAAGACTATGAACAAGGTTTTGCTTTAAAAATTCAGTGGTTCTGAGGTGATGATTAACGTTTAAATGTACTAACAAAGAGCGCTGGATAGTTGCGCGACAGCGCATTTTGGTATATAATACATCTGTTAATGATCCTATTGTGCGTATATCGTTGTATTATCAGTTAATTTAACTTGAGTTCAATGAAAACCTGTAGTATTATTGATTTTAGCTCAATAAAACTTTAATTATGTGACAATTGACCAGATTAGCTGAGAACCATCCTTAAACATTTCAAATTTCATGATGGAAGTCCTCGTGTGCGAAATAAATTGGTACGAAATGTTTTTGCAGCAACAAAAATATTCAGAAGTTTTAAAATAACAGCTAACGGGGCAACAACCGTTACGTGGCTCGAAATATATACGTCACACCTTCAAAGGAAAAAAAAACAAGGTTATTGTTTTCGATTTATTTGTCCGTGAGCATAATTCATTATTATTTTTAAAATATTGATAATAAGCGAGATGCGGTGATTATGTAAGTTGTTGAGTGAAGTATTTTAATGGACAAATCAAATGTTTATATTTTAATTTAATTCTTTGTTTGGAAATTAATTAGGTCAAGGGTCCGTGGGAGTATGCGTTTAAAATAATTATTTTCTAAGACATCAAAGTTTTAGCGAGTACCTTTTAAATGAGAAAGCAGCTACTGTTTACTCCAAATTAATCTTTATATTTTACTTTTAATTTTTTTTGATTCTGATTACTGTGACTTATTATATTATATTTCTGGATCAGAGCAAAATGTATTCGAGATTCTACATTAAAAGCAAATGAAGAACAAAATGAGATCTATTTCATCCTCATATTCGTTTTAAATTATTATTATTATTATTTTATCTTATTTTAAAGACCAATAAAAAAAAAGGAAGCGAAAAAGCCAACAAATACTCCCTCCCCCCCCCCAAAAAAAAAATCCAACTATCAATTCTCTTCGTTTAAAAAAATATTTTTAAAATACTATTTAACCTGTTAAACCCACATTGTCAGATCTTTGTACTTCTTTTTATTTATGCAAAATATTTATTTTATCCTCTGTATACGTGTAACCTAATCACTTTGCTAACTATTAAACAAAATAAATAAAAACAAAACAACATACTGATAATAAATAAATAAATAATAGCACTTGGCTATGCTATGATATTCTATATATATATTACCTGGCTATATAGCTATACGTGTATAGTACTACCGTAACCTTATCATTACACTGTACCTGGGCATTAACGAGTGACTAGATCAATATGACCATTGGCCAGATAATCCGTCAAAACCAATAGCATTATTTCTTCAGCGGTTTCCATGTCAACAGTACTTTGCTTTTCAGGTAGATGAATGAGATGCAATCAGCAAGTTAGCCAAACTCACGCTAAATAAATTCCAATTCGTACCAACGTATATACTGATCTCAGTCCATTTTGTTTATTTACGGTTGTAATACATTATTGGACGTCCATATTTTGATACATTTTAGTAATAAAACACGACTATAACTGAACACTTATAAAATTGAAATTAACTAGCAGTTCCATTTGACGACGACACTGACACTATCCACCTCAACCCGTTGTGCCAGTATTTAGTGCGCATGCGGGTCTATAACGAGCAAGGGCGTAAATACCAAGGGGTGTGAGGGGGTGGGGAGTGGGTCATGTCTCCCAACGTTTTGGACAGAGGTCTCCTATATAATTACCACCCCTAAAATTTTACTTTGATAAATTGAAATTAAAATGGATAAATAATAATCTTTACTAGTATTTCTCTTTATTGTAGCAATGTAACACTTAACCATGTGGTCTTAGCGCAAATATACCGGTGTACAGAGGATATATAATGGCGTCAATCCTGGGCTGGGGTGGAAGGACACATCCCCCCACTTTTTGGACAGAGGGTGCTCCGTACCCCGACTTTTTGGACGGGAGGATGTTCCATTCCCCCACTTTCAGGAAGCGAATTTCGCCCTTGATTATGAGTTATGCATTGGTAACACAAACTCATACTGACTGATACACCCAGCTCTCCCACCTCACACATAACGGCAGCAGGCTACCAGTGAATAAAATACTAGCCTGATAATGGATTAAAACAAGATCTGGTACCCACTTGACTACAGTTTTCCCTCTAATAGTCATACAACAGTTATTTCCCTTGTCTCAGAGAGAAAATATCGAATCGCATGATGTCGCGTTTCTTAGTGTCATTTCTGTTAAAGACAGAATATCAGAAATTCAATAATGTTATCCATTTGTCTCGATGAAGACAGCAACACAACTACACCCCTTCATAACCTCATACGTTACCAATACTAACATAACCAAACGTCACGAGAAAATACTATTTGTGCGTAGGACCTATTTATTATAATAACAACAATAACCATGCTGGCAAGATGTCCTTGTGGAAAAGAGGACAAAACAACACTGAATATACGTATGGTAATTTTATTGTATTTTCTGAGATCGAACACAGTTTTTTTTTAGGAGAGGAGGAAAATCCAATAACCTTGTAATACAATATATGGCCTAAAAAATATTTTTATACTGAATTTAAATTGTAAAATGGATTACGGGATTTTAAAAGTATATTGACAGTTGGTGTGATTCATGGACTCATTTTAGTATAATAAAATGCACTCGTTTTTATTTTGTATGAATATATAATTAAATTTATTACATTTTTAACATTCTAAACTTGTTCTCACCATATAGGCTAGAGGGGCGTTGGAACGAAATTCATATTGGTGGTGGGGGTGGTGTGTGTGTGTGTGTGTGTGTGCTGCTGCTCCCGTATCTGAACATCAGAATTTGCCGGTGAATAATTCAACAGTGAATAAGGAATATATTTACGGGAATTATTGATTAGAATCAAACAAATAATATGTATACAGTCATTTTCCCCACTGAAACAATAAAGGAAGGGACACACAGTCAGTGTCCACATTATCAATGCCTCCCTAAGAAAATACACATGAGATAGGTGATTACTCACTAGCTGATCCAGGGGGTCAGAACCACCCCCTTTCTCGATTTTCTTTTTTTCCGTTTTACGAGTGGAAGGACGTGAACATTTACAATTTTTTCACCTATTTCTATTCACTCATCACTTTCAGAAGTCCACATTTGGACCCCTTTCAGAAATCCAGCATCCGCGCCTGTTACTGGTGTATATATGTATCATGGCCGTGAGAACCGGTGAGCGGAGGGATAGAGGAAAACGGGGGGAGGGGAAGGGGGAACGTGACCCCCACTTTTGAGCCTTTTTTTTTACACATTAATGTTTGCCATTGTAACAAAAATCTGATATATAATTTGTACCCGATCCGTCAGTGCCTCCAGCCACTCCCAAAGTCGTTCCTATGGGCCTGTGTGGTAGGGTAGGGTAGGGTAGGGATGTGACCAAATAACCTAATTTTAACCAGCCTTAGGTGTTCAGCTTTACCTTAATGATACCATACAGTTAAGCGTGTTACATTTCACTTATCAGTACACTGTTAATAATGTGGGAAACCGTTGACTAGTTTATTTACAGGATTATATACATTGTTTTTGAATTGACAATGATAAATCTTTAGAAAATATTCGCCTGATACTGATAATAAACATTAAAAAACAGAGTTCGATCAATCAAATCAGTGGTACTAGAAAGAGGCCAATAAACCGAACAAACTTGGAATGAACCGAATAATGACCGAACAAAATCAAAATCGGCTGAAGATTTATATGTCCTAATAAAAACAGACATGGCAACACATGCCACACCCTATGTTATACCAGTTGTGATAGCTGTTTGGAACAAGAAATAACTTAAAGGGATTCACTGATAGTAACAGACCCATCGCACCTTAAGTAGACACTCTAGAGTTACATCCCGCTGCCAAAAAAATTAATCGTAAGATAATCAGCCGAATTAACATGTTATTGGTTGATTTTATAATGTGTATTATTAACCTGGCAAATGATCAGTCGAATCTATGTCATACTAAGATGTGTTCAAACTGTATAGACGAATGAGTTATTTTTGATACCTTGTTTTTAATTAGATTAAAGTTTGAGACACCAAGATAATGAAACAACCAGAAACATACTGAATTTACAAAACAATGGCAATTTTAGAAGAAGGAGTGAATAATGTAGAATTCAAATTATTTAGTCTGTTGGCCAAACAATGACTGTTGCACAATGGCTAATCTGATTAAAAACAGATCTAAGCATCTATCTCTGGGCTTCTGCGTTCAAGGTCTTGAGAAAAAGTGATTTATTTTATGATGTGATTTTAATCAAATTGAAAGTCTATCAAGTCGTATCTGTGACTTCAGTGAAAGGGTATTTGATATCCCAGAAAATATGTTTTATCATCAGACTTTCCAAGAGTCAGACTTTAACAAAAAAATTGTGATTTTCAAAACTGGTTTTATAAGACTTTTTCATTTTGTTTTATTTTTCTCCATGTAACAATTTTTCATACTATTATTTTCTACCCATCACACTCCCAGTCCTAACACTTTTTTTAACCGTAAGTGTGTTTTTCAAAAAATATTTTCAAACAAATAATTTAGTTTAATAAAAATATTTGCTACACAGAAATGTTCAAAAAAGAAGAATGAAACCTGAGAGTTACACAAAAAACAAAGAAACCAATTGGAGATTCTGTCACGTGACAGAGCAATGTGTTTTCCAATTACAGGAGAGGTACATGTCAATATTGGCTTATTCTGCGTAATAACATTAATTTTGACGTGCGTACTGCGTCCTACACAATTCAATCCAAAGCAAAAAGAATATTCTGGCTTCAGCAGTAACCAAGTAAAGACTGGCTCATCACGACAAACCTCTCTTAGAGGGGAATATGTCGGGCGGTGGTTAATAGAGAATCAACTGCGTTAAGTCGTACGTCTTCATTTCTGTGGGAAACATTACAAGCCAAGTTGTCGCGCAGCAAAGAGTGCGAAGAGAATTTAAATGCAATTTTGTTTTGTTCGATCGACCCGTCTGAAATTACCGCGGGACGAGTCTTGTGCAGGTTTCCGACATTCAGCGCCATCTGTAGACGAAGCCGTTCATTAATGATGGACGGGCAAATTTTCGACCTTTCATCCCTAATTCCTCTCACCCAACTTGAATTTCTTGGCGGCTTCAAGACGTCCATTGGAAAATTAGAAGATTTGAGCTTCAATTTTCTGCCCATCTGAATGCAAAGCCGCCCATTCTCCTGGGAGCGCCATCGTCTTCTCTGGATAGTTTCAGCAGTCACGAAGAGAGCACCTTGATGAGCTCCAAACTAACGTCTTCTGCAAATCGTCCTGTCCATTAAAATGTCGGCCGCCCAGCAACGTCTGCTTCGGCGGCAATAACCATGCAAATGAGGGGACGTAATCCGATTGGGCGAGGCTGCCCACAGTGTCCCAAATGTGGATTTTTCTACACGCTTCCCGCAATGACAGAAATTTGCAACGAAAGGAATCAATTAATTCTTCAATCTGCGAATTAATTTGTTCCGAGAATCTAATTGAACTGGATACAAACCGGCCGATAGCATGCAAGGCACACTCTGCCCGTGCCCACGTCGTGTTCTCTCGGTCAAGGCGGTCCTAAACGCTGTCAAGTCAGTTTAAAAATAAGAAGACAGCAAACTGCCATGAATAACTCATGATTATTACAAACTGCCGCGTAAAAATCATGTGACATTTATAAAACACAATGGCAATCCTATACGGAATAGAAACAACCAAAACAAATTTATAAATACCTTGTAGAAACACTGTTGATATCCATAATAAAGCAACTGAAAAAAATCATGTGAGGACTAAAATGTCTGAAGTGCCATAACCACAACAATAACAACTCATGACGACAGTAAACTTCAATGAAAATACTTATCCCATGAAACTATCTCAGCGAGACATAATAAGAGGTAAAAGTCTGATTAATAAAACACGAATGCTCTTTAATATTAATATTTATTGAGATCATGTTCCATAATGTTGTTAAAATATGTATTTATTTATTTACTTATTTATTTACTTACTTACTTACTAACTTACTACTTACTTACGTATGCACTTATTTTCTTATTAATTTAGTTACTTATTTACTTACTTATTTTGTTATTTATTTATTTTCTGATATACTAAATTACTTATATACTTAACTATTTGCTTATTAATTTTGTTTATTTATTTATTTGTTTATTTATTTATTCTTTAAGGTTAGACGAAGCTTGGACTGAGGACTATAATAATTATCCTCACCAACGTCGAGGACCAGCTAATCTTTACGAGCGCTATGTACCGATTTGACTGGCTACAAACGTTCTCACCGGCTTTAACGTCAAGGGTCCAAGCAAATCTAGCTAACAATATGTAACAGTTTAAGTTGTTACCATTGTTCTCATTCGGGTTAAAACTAGCAGTTTGGTCCTAAACGTAACTTTTTATTTGGTAATGTGATTTCATAATTATAAAGATAGTCTCACGCTATTTTTAAATTATCACACATTTATTTTGTTTTTCTAGTATAGCTACGCCAACTTTATTAAACTGAATTTGGTGTGTTCTCCACATACTAGACAGAACAGAAAATGTCGTGACTATTAAGGAATATGGTTATGGAATTTTCGATGTCTGGACGTTGTCTCCGATAAAGTTACCATTTCTATTTTATAAATAATTGGAAACCGCATCACCTGCGCACTCCTTCTTGTTTGACACAAAAGCCCTCCAGGAAGCCAGCGACTGGTTTAAGATATCCGATTCACTGACATGCCGGTCAGTAGATGCGATAATGTTCGTGCCCGGGTCGATCATAGTCAAGCTTCGATACAACTCCGCCATCAATCACCCAGTACCGGAGACACCCGATCTTTGCCGATGCCACCGCCTTAATCAATCATTAAGTTACTGGCCAACAGTTAGACTTACAGGGGTTTCGGGCAGTATTTTTTATTCGTTATTTTTGGGTCAACTTTTATGACGCTAAAAGATGAAGACAACACATCTCCCAAACAGCAGAGAGGGGTGAAAACTGGCATCAGTTATCCAGACAAGATAAAGTCAAAATCTTCAAATTTAATACGCATGAATTATAGTTTATGTTTGGTTCCTTCATTGCGCATATCCGGTTTAATTTTACGCGAAATCAAACGTCCCATTCTTATAGTTCATCAAAGTGAAAACAGTCCCGCCATCTTGCTTTCTGTACAAACCTGCGACCTATGACAGTTGGACTACAATTTCCATCTAACGTCACGTCGGTCGAATCAGTGAGACATCTTGTGAACTATATATCGACTATTATGGCTCCTGACAGCGCGCGAAGTATCAACAATTTTATACTAACTTTACTTGAAGCTGAAGGTTGTAAAAAATATGTCATTGCGGAAAAGGAGCTATGACTGCCACAAATGTCAAATCGCGTTGGCAGACAATGCAAGATAGATAACCGCTCCTGCCTACATAAATGTAATTGTGATTTTTCTTAGAAAAGGTCCAATATGAAGAAAGGAAAAATGTTGTGTTTTGTAGTGTTTCTGGATATTATTACGGGAAATTATCCTTTTATTTAGATATTGGTCATAAGTAATCTAAACGACTTCACAGTTATCAAGATCAAAATTGTATATCTGAAAAAGGCTGAATCCCAGGGATTTACACACAACAAATATAGAGAACCTATACTCCTAAATTACTTTGAACATGGAAATTCTGCGGTATGTAAAGCTAACAGACGTAACCCACAGAATAATTTTGATGTGATCATTATTTAATTGTGATTCGGCAGTCAGATTCACGGCTGGCAGGTAATGGGATCAAATTTAAATCGTGGCAAGAAATGTTTATGAAAGATCGTTGTATGTACTGTCATGGTTGTGTGAAAGCGCATTAAAATTCTTTTCTGCTAATCGGAAAGGGTAGCCTATGTGAAGATAGCGGATTCCTCTAAAGTCCATGAGTCGCAAATCTGAATCTGACACCTAACAACCGCTGAATAAATAATGTGCAAGAGTGTCCTTAAACAACTAATCCTTTCATTTATTTCTCAAAATGACGTCAGAGGTTTGCGTCACAGATAATCTCTGAGGAACTGTAATAACAAGGAAGAGGCTAGATCCCGAGCATCTCGAGTTGGTGTCATGGCGTCTGTTTATTTATTCTAACCCTAGATCCCGAACATCTCGAGTTGGTGTCATGGCATCTGTTTATTTATTCTAACCCTAGATCCCGAACATCTCGAGTTGGTGTCATGGCGTCTGTTTATTTATTCTAACCCTAGATCCCGAACATCTCGAGTTGGTGTCATGGCATCTGTTTATTTATTCTAACCCTAGATCCCGAACATCTCGAGTTGGTGTCATGGCGTCTGTTTATTTATTCTAACCCTAGATCCCGAACATCTCGAGTTGGTGTCATGGC
>JAULBS010036216.1:0-24079 GCA_032355785.1 Symmetromphalus regularis
AGATTGACACAGTAAGTATTGTATGTTAGTCATCACATTCCAGCGATTTATCAAGTCACTGATCAGCTTACTGAGATTAACACAGTGATTATTGCATGTTAGTCATTACATTCCAGTGATTTATCAAGTCACTGATCGGCTTACTGAGATTGACACAGTGAGTATTGCATGTTAGTCATCACATTCCAGTGATTTATCAAGTCACTGATCGACTTACTGAGATTAACACAGTGAGTATTGTATGTTAGTCATCACATTCCAGGGATTTATCAAGTCAGTGATTGACTTATTGAGATTAACGCAGTGAGTATTGCATGTTAGTCATCACATTCCCGTGATTTATCAAGTCACTGATCGACTTACTGAGATTGACACAGTGAGTATTGTATGTTAGTCATCACATTCCAGTGATTTATCAAGTCACTGATCAGCTTACTGAGATTGACACAGTAAGTATTGCATGTTAGTCATCACATTCCAGTGATTTATCAAGTCAGTGATCTACTTACTGAGATTGACACAGTAAGTATTGTATGTTAGTCATCACATTCCATGGATTTATCAAGTCATTGATCGACTTACTGAGATTGACACAGTGAGTATTGTATGTTAGTCATCACATTCCAGGGATTTATCAAGTCATTGATCGACTTACTGAGATTAACACAGTGAGTATTGCATGTTAGTCATCACATTCCAGGGATTTATCAAGTCATTGATCGACTTACTGAGATTAACACAGTGATTACTGCATGTTAGTCATCACATTCCAGCGATTTATCAAGTCACTGATCGACTTACTGAGATTAACACAGTGAGTATTGCATGTTAGTCATCACATTCCAGCGATTTATCAAGTCAGAGATCGACTTACTGAGATTGATACAGTGAGTATTGCATGTTAGTCTTCACATTCCAGCGATTTATCAAGTCAGTGATCGACTTACTGAGATTGACACAGTAAGTATTGCATGTTAGTCATCACATTCCAGCGATTTATCAAGTCAGTGATCGACTTACTGAGATTGATACAGTATTGCATGTTAGTCATCACATTCCAGGGATTTATCAAGTCAGTGATCGACTTACTGAGATTGACACAGTGAGTATTGCATGTTAGTCATTACATTCCAGCGATTTATCAAGTCACTGATCGACTTACTGAGATTGATACAGTGAGTATTGCATGTTAGTCTTCACATTCCAGCGATTTATCAAGTAATTAAGGAGAGTAATTATTGTCACTGTATATTATGTAATGGATTAAGCAAAATGTAATGGTTTATCTGAAAAAGAAGAATGTGTTTAACCCATAATTTTAGTGGGCTTAGAAAAGAGGGCATTTTAAAAATACATCTTGTAGGAGTGATTTTTCAGATTTGTGAATATTTGTAATTTCAGGAGATTAACAAGATGAATGAAGAGTTGGAGAAACCGGCTCTGTTGATGCCGTCCGGTGAAGAGATGGCTCAGATGGAGCAGGCGCAGGCCGTGGCGAGCGAGGTGACGAGTGCCGTACTGTCGCAACGTCTGGAGCTTGATGAGAAGAAACACACCATCACCATGCTGCAAAAAGCTTTGGTAAGAAATGTTCTGCTCTACTTTTGCACATGGTGTGGCTTATTTTAAACACACAGAATATCTTCAAGTCCAGTTTGACTTCTCCCATGTAAAATCGTTTCGGTAGTGACTCCCAAATAACTGAGTTGTCACAGTGGAAAATCTAAAACTTAGAAAAATCTATTTTTCTCTTGTATTTCAGTAATAAATAAACGTCAATGAATTAAATCTCAGGTATTGAAACATCAGTGATATTAACACCATGAAAATAACATTTCAATATTATGTTACATGGCCTCAATTTTCATCCAATTATACCACAACTCATTTGGATTTCTACAAATTTATGTTACCAGAAATCATGAGAATCCAGGTTTTCTTACAATGTGTAATTTTCCACTACCTTTCTTTAAGGCAAGTTTTAAAAATTGCTTCAAATACCTCATTTTTCTGAAGATTAAATTTCAGATATGATGTAATATACCAATCTTTAATGCACTACAATTTTCAAATAACTTGTTTTATAGATGTATTTTGTTTTAGTTACTGGTATAGCATTTTTTCACTGAACAAGTCTTGATTTAATCTGTGTTGAATAAGAATACAATTCGTAATTCGTTTGACAGAAAAATTCCACTTACTGAATATTTAAAAACCTCTGCCCTTTTGATATTTTTAAAGCACCCTGTATGCTTGTTATGTCAGATACAGTATTTTCTTTAGCTACAAATATATTTAAATAATAAAAATGTTTATACTGTTTTCAGAATCAGCAGCGTGAACTGACTGTGAGACATGCCAAGGAAACAGAGAAAGAAATGAAACGCAGACTGGATGTCCAGAAAGATGAATATGAAGATACCGTAAAGCGTCATTTGTCATTTATTGATCAGGTATTCATGTCATGAAGCCATTTTAATAACTTCATTCAATAAATATGATAGCAGGATGTAACTCAATAACAGGCCTGTAGCCGGGGGAGTGGGGGGGATGTTAAATATATATATTATTTAAATAGTGTTAAATATATATATTATTTTTTTAATTAATGAGTTCCGTCTTCATGGAATTTCGATCCCCTCCACGAAACATGCTGGCTATGGGCCTGTATAGGTACAGGTATTCAGGTCATCTAGCCATTTTACTGACTTTAATTCAATAAATATGGGAGCTGGACTTAACTTAAGAGGTAGAGCATTTGCCTGAGGTGCAGAGGGTCATCAGATCCATCCCTTTAAGTAGACCCAATGGAGCTGTCTTTCATTCTGTTCAGTGGTACATAACTCTGTTCAGTGGTACATAACTCTGTTCAGTGGTACATAACTGGTGAAACAAATGTCATGATATTTCTGTCCTGTCTTTGTGAAAGTACATATGACAGATCGGAAAGAGTGGCTTATGTGGTGGTAGTGGGTTTCCTATGAAGACCATGAGATGCAGACAGTATCTTTGTTATCTGCCACTGAATAAACAATGTGCTGGGGTGTTGTTAAACATTACTTTCCTGTTGATAAAGGTAGTAAAAGAAAATTGGTGAATGGCTTTAAATCAATAATGTGTAGGTTCAGTTCAGTAATGAACATTTTCTTTTAATATTATCACATGTTCAGTTTCTGATTATTTTCAAATCATAATAAATTATTTTCTCTGTGTCTCTATTTACAGCTAATTGAGGACAAGAAGACTTTAAGTGAAAAATGTGAGCAGCTAGTGAAAGAATTGAAAGGAATTAACAAAAAGTTTGAAGACAAGTTTAAATCAATGGAGGAAAAGTATGTGAAATGAAGAGAAAAATGTGTTTATAATGTCTAGCTAATTTTAGCTTCCAAATTTTTGCTATAAACTGATTGTCATGATCCATTTAATATAATGAATTCAGTGCTTTTAATTTATTGTAACCCTGTACTTGTGACTAGTGCATTTTACAATTGGGTTAGCAAATAATTACTGTTGTTATAGTGTATGAATTGATTGATCTGGTGGATTCGGAAGATGTCTGATACCATGGCTAGAAGAGTTTTTGATAATTCTACAAGTCCAGTTGAATGTCTATCATGCTATCAAGTTAGACTGAGAACCCGCAAATCAAACTGATGTGGAAAGTGTGGAAGGGAGTTGTACTAATTAGAACATTTTATTTCACTCAACTAATCATTTGAACCTCACTAAGTCATTACGTTGTGATATTAGCCTGATTGTGATTCCTTACATTGTTCATTATGACCATCTAGAGTTCTGTAGATTTTTTAATTTTTGACAGTTAAAGTTTTTATTAAGAAAAGTGTAATATTATTTAGTTTTTAATCTGACCTTATTTCAGCCACTCTATTGAAATTGCTAAATTAAAAGATATCTCTGCTGCAACAGAGAAACTAAGACGAGAGCGATGGATTGATGAAAAAACTAAAAAAATAAAGGTAACATTCATGGATTCTTGCTCAGTGGTAGTGTGTATTCTTTTGATTTAAGATTGATTGCAAGCTGTGCTTCTAGACTGCTTGACCAGTATCTTAGCAAGTCCTGTTATGTTTGTTGACAAATACACACAAAATATACCTTACTGCTAATCACAAAGTTGCCTAAATGAGTTTTCTGTTCTTATGTTCTAAACCATATGCTATATTAATAGAATCTATCACCGTTGTGAGGTATAGACAAGACAATTCCAACCCAAGGAAGAAAATGTGCTTGTGAGGGCCGAGGTTTACCAAGGCCCTTACAAAAACAGTTTCTCCCATGGGTTGGAATTGCCGTGACTATACCTCACAAACGGTGATCGATTCTTTTTCTTGCACACTTAATTGTAAAACCAAAACTTTTAAAAATAAAAATGTATTCCCAGCAGCATAACATTACGTTGTACTTTTCCTTGTTTTAGTGACAACATTTTCACTTTTACAACGTATAATAACATCATATTTAGTATATGCATTTCATTTTAATAAAAATTAATTTGTTTGATATTAATTAAAATAAATATATGTTATTGTTACTTTAATTAAACATTTTATTTCAATCTCTGAATATATTTACAACAAACAAAACAAACCTATGTCTCCTTAATAAGTAGTTCCATTTAATGTCATGTTGTATCAAGTCATTTAACAATTTGCATACTCTAGAATCTATTTGTGGTAGTTTATGCAAACTTTAATCAATGCTTGAGCATAATAAGTTGTAGCTGACTTTCTTTTGTTAAAATTTTACGGTTATTTTTTGTGAAGAAAATGATGGTGAAAGACTTGGAACATAACATTCCAATTTTTATGTAAGAATTGTAGATTTCTTGTATTTAATTTTATAATATGGAATAGCAAATTGTTTGCATGACTTCTGGTTTTTAGAATGATTGACAAAGCACTTGGTTTTGCAAAACACTACTCCATTAGTACATCTGTACAGCCTCCTGCACAGTTTCGTGATTTTAAGCAGATCTCACTTTCATCTCGTATATTCATGCAGTCACGGTTTGATGATATCTTCATTTGATTTGCAGGAAATGACAGTTAAGGGTTTGGAACCCGAGATTCAGCGTTTGATTGCCAAGCACAAGGGAGAGATAAAGAAGATCAAACAGATTCAGGAGGCTGAATTGCTGGAGGCCGATGAGAGGGCAGCACAGAGGTACGTCAAGATGACAGAGGAACTCCGAGACCAGCTTGCTGAAGAAAAGGAAGCAGCGTGTGCACGGGAAAGACAGCTAGCGATGGAAAGGTCAGATAAGCTTTTTTTTTTATTTCTTAATCATTTAGGAAGATTATTCTACCAAATGGTGGCATGTATACAGGGTTGTATTGTACATAAGGCTGACTAGGCAGAAGCCTAAAACCCCTGTATCAGGGTCAGTGGTCAACTATAGTGGGATGAAAGATTGAAGTATTGGGAGGGTGGTGGTCAAAATACCTAAAAGCCAATGGCTTAGCCATGGGTTAATATGGTTCTGTAGATATTCACAAAATACGCTGAATAGATTTGCAAAAAGTAATTTGCTAAAAAGCTCCAAATTTCACTTATCACAAGGCAACTTAAACATTTTCTGTTAAAGTCTCATTTCAATTTTGTTGACTTTTTGTTGTATTCAACTCAAACAATAGAAAGTAAAGGCAATGCATAAAAACTACTTTTAAAATAGTTTATTAGGTCCAGATGTTGATAAAATTAACATTTTTAAATCTTCTTTTTGGAAGTGTATGTGATGAAAATAGGTATAGTTCTTTGAATGACGTGTCGTGTTTGCTGTTAGGTATGAGAAGCAGCTACAGCAGGAGGAACAGGCATATCAACAGCAGCGTCGACGTCTGTATGCCGAGGTGCAAGAAGAGAAGGACCGGCTGTCACAGCAGGCTATACGACAACGCACGGAGCTGGACAAGCTTCAGCGTCAGCTAGAGGACAGTCACACACACGCTCTTGAAGCCATGAAGTCCGAGTTTGAAAAAGCCAGGGAGGAGCAAGATAAGAGACATGCAGTATGTACAGTAGCTTGTCAGATTGTGTAATAATTAGGGCTAATTATAATAAAATGTTTTATGACAGAAGATCCATGGTATGTACAGTGTCTTGTCTTTATCTGTGTTAATTAGGGCTTACGATTATAAACTGTTTTAAAATAGCAGATCAGTAGTCTTGTCAATTTGTATATTATAGGAGTCTTGTCAATTTGTATATTATAGGAGTATAAAAATTTGTATCGTCTGGGTTTAAGTTTAACAAAAATTTGGAGAATTCTGTGTTATGGCAGTGCAGAGGTTAAGACTATTAAAATTTGAACTTTGGAAGTTTGGTAAACCTGGCCTCATGCATATAAAATGTTTTTAGGCTTCCAAGATTTCTGGAAACTTTAATGTCATGATAACATTATAGAAATGTCATACATGATATTTGTATGACGTTATCAAGATGTTAAAGTTATCTTGACATCATTAGGCTATATTAAGTCTGGACTAGGTTTTAAAATCATGCACTCAGTTTATTGTTACGTTTATTTGTGAATTACATTTGCAGCTCTTGAAATTCAGACATATTTACATATGACAGCACTTACCTACCACCACTAAATCTTTTTGCTAAGACACCATGACAACAATATATTCATTGTGTTACAAACCAATTAAGCTTTTACTGTGGCATTGCCGATTGTTGTCACAATTTTAAGGACTGCATTTAAAATTGTCTTTTAGGTAACCAGTTTGTCACAAGTGCGAATTGAAAGTTGTGTAACCATTATGTGAAAAGATCTCTTGATTGTTAGACTAAGTATCTTTCAGATAATGAATGTACCCAATAACACAAGTAATGATATTTATCTTTATACCATAAACTTTATTTTTGGAGGTAATGAAACAAAATGTTAAAATTAAAGAAAAGGGGTATTTTTATCCCAAAATGTTTTAGATATTAAAAGTTTTCTATGAATAAAACATAATTTCTTAAGTAAATGTTGCTATTCTCAGATTGAAATCCGTGAAATACACGAGCGTGTGAGGTTGGAGAAGGAATCTTGGGAAGAAAACTACATGAAGAAGAAAGAGACTTGGTTGACGCAGAAGGAGCGTGAGTTGAAGGAGGAGGTTAAGAAGGACCGAGACCAGGAGATAGATATGGTCATACGCAGGCTAGAGGAGGATGCCACAAGTGCCAGGGAGGAATTGGAGAGGACAGCAGAAAATAAAATTAGGTTTGTATTGCTTTGGGATTTTTGTTGTTGTTTTTTTTTTTGGGGGGGGGGGGGACTGAGAGTGTGTTAATTCTATAGAGGTGAAAATCTTATAGATTTACTAAGAAATCTAGATTTTTAGTTTTGTTTTCAGTTTTCAAAAAAGCACAGACCTCAAAAAGATTGTTTAACACACTTTACGGGATGTTTGAGCAGATTTAAGTGTGCTGTTTTATTTAACATTTAAAAAAATAATGTAACACAATTTGTGTTTTTATTTAGACGTATGAGAGAAAAGTACAACTCTGAAGTAAAGGAACTTGAACGGTCTGAGCGAGAGGCAGTGAAGAAGTACAATGAAATCAAGGTAAACACTTCACTAGAGATTCCGTAGGGGGTGTTGAAAGTCTGCACCCCTATTGACAATTGTTGATTCCTTAAATGTAATATTACAAAATGTTAATAGTACTTAATTTTGGTATACCTAGAAAATAGACAATCTTATAGGTATAATTTTTTTTGTTGAAATACCCCCACCCCACCCATATTCCTAGTCCCATGACCATCTCCATATAATAAACTTGTGGGTCGACTCCTGTTTTAGATATTGTTCTGGTCTTTATATGCAGTTATTCCATAAATGTATGCTCGTTTAAAATTCTTTCTTATACTTCTAGTAATATTTTGAGATAATTTATTTTCATCTGAAGTGCTGAAAATTGTTATTTATTAACAATGGGATACGTTCTTTATAGATTTATGAAATATCATTTCTAATTTATTTATTGAAAATAATTGAATTCCGGGTGTCCACTGGATTGGTTTTTAATTATGTTTTAGATTTCACATTGTCTACCAAACATTAAAATATTTTTTTAAATAATAGATTTCACCTCGGAAAGGTGTTTCTTTGAGTTGCTAGACAATATCTTAAACCAAATTTTAAGAAAATGTCTTTAATCTTTCATAAAATTAATAATCTGTAAAGCCACACAAGATTTAATTTACAGGTTAATTATATTGACATGTTAATTATACGTTCCTTTCTTACAGGCTAAGATGACAGAAGTGGAGGGTGAAAATGAACGACTGAAAGTTATTATCCGTCAGAAGGATTTAGAATTAGCAGATAATAAGCGGGTAATGAACATTCCTTTAAGTTTAGTCATGGGGAGTTCTTTGTTCAGTAATAACTAAATTATTGTACTAAATTACTTCTTTTTATTACATCAGACTCTCAAGCTGATGACGGTAGTTCAAAACCCATTGGCTGTTGACTCACACTTGACAACATGTCAAAATAACCAAATGTTTGACATCCAACAGCTGATGATTAATAAATCGATGTACTCTAGTGCTGTAGCAGAAAAAATACAAAAAAACAAACTTGCATTTTCAAAGCCAATAATGTTTTGGGTAAAATTAAAATCAGTTAATTAATCATATTCTTACTCCATTAAATTCCACAATTTACATAAATAATTTATGTTATTGTGTTAAAATTTTCCATATTATTTTAATTTCAGCTTACAGAGAAGCTGCACGAGGAAAGAGGTCATGTATCGGATATCATACGACAAGAGTTTGCCGACCGAATTGTTCAGACGGAAGAAGAAAGCAAGAGAGTTAAGATGGAAATGGCTGAATTGAAGGCAAAACACCGGATTGAGTTGGACCGCGGAAAGAATGATGCTGAAGACCTGCGTAGACAGAAAGATGAAGAGATGGAAGAAGTTCATAAGAGGTAAATATTTATCTGTGTGTGGGTGACTGCTGCCACATGCACACTTAAGATGTCCATACTGTGATAAAACAGAGAAAAAAAAATGTTTACTTAAGCTTACTACAGGCGACTAACATTTGTTGCCATCGTTGTTTTGTCTTTATCTAAATTTGGTACGTTCACCCTAGGGCTGTAGTGGTTACGTTGATTTTTAATCTCAATACTGACTCCAACCTAGAGTAACTCCTCCACAAGACTCAAGTTACTTGTCCTGTTTGCAGTAGGAATTTTCATCTCTGATATTCTCCCACATTACAGGCACCTATTATTAGCGGAGTCCTTGTCAAGTTATTGATTTCACAAAATAACGAAAGACAATACACAGTAAAAATAAGATATATTAGACATAATTTTAGAGTTAGTTATGGTCCTCTTTATGAATTATTAAATATAGTCCTTGGAGTTTGTTGTAACCATTTTCATGGATAAATTCCACGTAACTTGATTCTCCTCAAGTAAAGTTTTGTTCATTTCAGAGTGAAGCAGGCAATAGTGAAGAAAGAAGAAGTTGTACAACAGTTACGTCAGCAGTACCAAGCGGCAATGAAGAGAGCCGATCACCTGGAGGGGTTATTAGAACAACAGCGCAAACAGCTACTCAAAAAATGACGTCTGCCTGTTTGCAACTTTATAACTTCTATATCTCGGTGATCAGTAGAACAGTAGCACAAACCACAAATGGGCTCATTCCACGAGAATGCAACACTCGTAACATTAAAATCTGAATCTCTAAGAATATGTTTGAAGTGAGTCAGTATTTTCTACTTTGAAGACCATAAGTGTGAGATGATTATCAATGAAAATATTTTAATATAACATCAAGGTGTCAGAAAATATCTGTCTCAAGTGTAACATGCATAACGTGAATAGGCCCATTATTTATTTATTTGTTTATTTACTTTCTTGCTGATTTGTATACTCTAGCTCTGGTACATCTTCCAGATTGTCCAACTTATCTATGATACATCTGTATATTTATTTTTAATGGTAAAAGTAAAATAGTTATTGTTAGTTTGCCAGATTAAAAACAATTACTGGTGATTGTGAGATTTTACAAATTGTAGAACAAAGCTAGGTTTTTTCAGTTAGAGTGCAGTTGGTCATTTGACTAATCTTTTCCTGTAATCTTTAGTCAATTTTACATTTATTTTATTCAAACCATCCATGTTAATATTTGACTAATTATGCATTAAAAATCTGAAATATTGTGCATCTTTGTGAAGATCTTTAACCGTTTCTTTTTGTTAGTTAACTCTTGATTTAGACATCTGACCTACTGACAAATGGACAGTGGAAACCCAGCTTAAAGTAGAAAGATAGAAGACAAATTTAGCTTGTACATGTATATTTTTTAGCATTATATTTTTGCTCTTTGGTGCTATACCAATATGATATGTCTGTAGTTATGAACCAAGACAATAGAGCTGAGTTGAATGATGACATTGACAGAAATATGGTATGTCTGTAGTGATGAACTGAAAACGGAGCAATGAAGGACAGAAACATCAGAGCCCAATTATTCAAAGCATTGTTAAGCTAAACATGGGGTAGATGGAATATTTCTCTTTAAAATATCTTCATAGAAAGCTCAAATATACTTCCGATTTGTCTATTTATGGATACCTTAGGCTATAATAATCTAAGTTTCAACATATCTCTTTTCATTTACTATTTGTAATGATTTATAATTTTGTTTTGGAATATTCAGCTATCCCATGGTTGGCTTAATCTTGCTTTGAACAACTGGGCCCAGGACTAACATTTGTAGTTTGCTTAAATTCTTAGTTAGATACCCAAACACTAGATTTGTTTTCTTGAGCTGTCTGTGAATTACCCTTACAAAAATTGGAACATATTGATATAATTCCCTGAGCTGTTAATGCAGTAACATCAAAATCTGTTGAAGATGAAAACACATATTTCTCCTACGATTTTAATTTATGACACTTAAATAATATAATTTAAATGTGACATAGTTTATTTACCAAGTTTTATGAAAATCATCTTCATTTGACTTTTATCAACCTGTAGTTAGTAGTTGATTTATTTGCACAACTGTTTAATAGTTAATATCCAACAGGTTGTGACAGAGCTTTGTGGGTTTGAAATGTATAATTTTGTATTTTATTACATGATGGATATTTAGCAATATGGTAGACATTACTGTTGTATCTAGTGCTTTACCAAATATATTTGTAGATTTGTATGTAGAGGAAACATCTGTGATACTCATTCTTATATTTATGAGCATACAAATATGAACTACTTTCATTCTAAACCTAGATTCATTTACGATTGCAGGCCCGTAGCTGGGGGAAGTGGGGGGGGGGGGTCAGGGGAATCAAACAATCCTCCCTGCAGGATTGAGAGTTCCACTAAAATGAAATATATATATTATTTTAATTTTATTTTTATTGATGAGTTCGGCTACATGAAATTTCAATCCAGCCCCACCCACCACACCCCTCCGCTAAACATGCTGGCTATGGGCCTGGATTGTTCAGCTTGTATGTCAAATACATTTATTTGTTGTAGTAATGAGCTGGGAGTAATATGTGATCTGTTTAGTGCAAGAAGGGCAAGCATTAAACAAGTTACGGTCTTTCTAGATCAGATCCACAGTGTTTTTTTTTGTTGTATACCAAAAATTTATAAAAAAACACTTACTACAAACATGTTAGCACACATGGTTAAGTACATGATTTCTTTCTTTCTTCCACTTGTTGCCTGAAACCAGTTTTAAGCATCCAGTGTGTACTGACCTTTATATGTAACTAGCTTATACTGCATTTACCCAGCATATCATTATGGTATCACTTTGTAGATTTGTAAACCATTTTATTCATTCATTATATGTTGGACTGTTAACCATGTCTAGCCTTTTAAATCCAAAGGTCATTAGTTTTAATTTAAATTAATGAGAATTAGCTGTATGCAAACTTCAGCACATCTGTTTGTAACAGGAATGTAGAAGGAAAATGTATTTAGTTCATATATTTAGAACATAGCTAATGTCACTTTGTCTTAAGGGATTTTGTTGTTTTGTCACATAGAGTACTTTTGTATGCTGCTACTCTAAACAGTTCAGTTTATGAATAGAATGATGTGTGTCAGTTTGCAAATAATGCCCATGGTCGATATTTTCTTAATACATGTTGGCTGCAGTTTTACTGTGAACACTTCAGGCCTTTACCAAAGGTTTTTTTTAAGGTGCTTACATACACCATCTGTCAGTATTTAGCTAATCATGCAAGCCATGTTACGATCAATTCCAGGGTCCCTATTCAATAGCATAATGTACTCCACCCCTCCCAAGGAGTGAATATCTTTGTCTGACTATGTGCCTCAAATTAAGCAGACATGATGCTACAGTGAAGGCGCTTAGCAGATATTAAGATGCTTACTTAGCAAGCTAAGGGAGCATGGCCTGTAGCACCTTATGGCTCTGTGGAAAGCTCTGCACTTTATATCAAATGTAGTTCATTTAACTCAGGCATGATTAACTGTGGAACTCCTGGATTTGCCTTAGGTCTACACACAGTTTTGCTTTGAGTCTCACGGTAAGCCGCAAAAGTCTCACGGTTTTTTGAAAATTTGTTGCGATAAAAATTATTGTAGTTAAAACAATTTCTGTTCTTGTTCAGTCGAGTTCTCGGCCGATCCAAGCTATTGGAGCATTCAAAGAAAGCAGCAGCAGCATAATGCTGAGTACAAAGCATAAACTGTCGTCAAATTGCTTTAAAGCTGTAACAAAGAACATTAAATGTTGTTTTATTAAACTTGTACTTTTATTGCTTTCTACACAAAAGAACGACCACTTTAGTTTGCTTAGTACTTGATTATGTATGAATAAGTCAATCTCCAGGTTTTGGGGATTCAGTGTCCAGGTTTCCAGTGCCTCGAGGTTGAGAGGTCTGGGTCCAAAATGTTAAGAGAATGCACAATAATTGTTACTCTTTCTCCAGTATATGATGTATAATTTGTAGAGGAAACTCCAGTTATGGCCAGCTAGTAGTATAAATTTTTCCCTCACGCTTACCTATAAGATATATGAAGTTTGAAATGTATATACTTGCAAGGGTTTCGTGGTATTTTTACAATATTATTCCTTCTATTTTTGTGTGAAGGGAAAACAAGGACAGTTTGTATATTTTGTAGTTTTTACATATTTGGAAATAAGATATTCTGCAAGAACAAAATCTTCACTTAAGAGAATGTTTTAAATATTTCATGATCATAGCATTCTTAGGCCAAGTTTCTTATTGACGGTTCAGCCATGGTCTACAATTCAACCCATCCTTGTAACACGTGTGAACAGTTTGAACTATGAATCGAGGTTGAACTGTCAACGAGAAATTGGTTGTTAAAATCTCTCATGTATAGTTCAACCTCGATTCACAGTTCTAACTGTTCAGTAGTGCTTTCACAAGTTTTAGCTGTGAAACCAGATCAAACCATAAAAAAATTGGGCATCTCACTTTTTATATCTTTCTACCTCATAACTTTTAGTGTTGACAAGATACCCAGGTATCATTAGCAGTTTCTTTTGCTCTTGTGTGATGAAGATATTTAACACATTGACTGCCGAACACAATAGTGGGTTTCTTCCCCTTGCTGATACTGATGGCCAGCTATGTGATGTGTGAAGAAAAATGTGTAATAATTTTAAACATGTTTAACATCATTACATTGATTTGTTATTCATCATTGCCAGCAAACCTACTGAAGAGTTATAACTATTGCTGGCATCTTTAATTTACTATAGTGTAGCACTGGCTTTACTATGAGTGTACTCGTAGTGGTAACATCTGTTACTTACATCTACTTATGTACTCATAGTTGACAATGTGTTAATATCAAATTTATGTCTCGAGTTAAATATCTTATCTTTTGTCCTTTGTTTGATCTGCTATTAATGACTGACTGTATAGTAGAGATTCAATGAATGAAACAAGAAATAGCCCAAGCGATATATCAGTCAACATATCTTAATCATAAACAAAATCTTCCATCCAGTCATTTTTTCCCATCATGTACATTTATCATTATTCATACCGAATTGTAGTTTGTATCTAATCAAATTTATTTGCATGTCTTGTTATTTATTAATGCATTTATAAATACATTTCCATAGTATGTTAAATTATTGGTGTAAACAAATGAAGAATTTCATCGCAAAATGCAATATTGCCCTTTTTGATATGTGACATTTGTGCATGGCGCTCATCACATATTGGAATGAAAGCATATTTTCTACTACGCTCATACATGGCAGATGTCACATTCTGCAAACAATTACAGTGTGAACTTGGAGAACTTTCCTTTGGTGGTGATTTTTCAGTTTTTTTCTAATTTGGAACGTACCGTGTTTTGCGATGAAACGTTTCAAATATATGCATGTACCCAATGTTTATCAAAACACCATGTCCATTAATAGAAACCTGAACTATACCAAGAAGTGCTCTTTTGCTATGTAGACAATTTTAATAAATACAAACAAGTAAAAAGTGGTGTGTTTTTTTGTTTATTTACATCTGCTGTACATAACAATAGACACCAAAATATGGCATACCATTTTGTCACAACATCACATGATTCTGTACAAAGGGAGCAGACAAATATATCAAGAAGATATAACCAACATTTATATAATATGATGTAAATATTTACAAAGGAATGTTTGCAAAAGTCTGAAATAAATTGTGGTTTTAAGAATTCTGTAAATAAAATAAAAGAAATAATATTAGTTGTATGGCAGTGTAAGCTTAAGGATTAAATTGCTCATCTTTATAAAGGTAAAGAGGTCAGTTGTCGGATCGATCCTTCTCAGTGGACCCATCTGCAGTTATGGCTATTTTCTGTTCCAATCAGTGGTAAACAACTGGTTCATCAAAGCTCATGGTATGTGCTGTCCTATCTGTGGGACCATGCATATAAAAGACCTCTTGTTGCTTATCAGAAAGAGTAGCCTATGTGGCAACTATGTGTTTCCTCTAAAATCAATGTCAGAATGACCATATCATTGACATCCAATAGCCTATAAGATAATAATCAATGTGCTCTAGAGGCATCGTTAAATAAAATAAACTTTACTTTTCATCTTTATAAAGTGTATACTGTACTTTCTTTTGCCTTTCAGTATACATTTACAATACTACTCAAAATTAATGTTGGTTGCAGGACACAGCTGACTATTTTATTTTATTTATTGATATTTTGGGAAGTTTGGACACATAATCTATGCTACCTTTAGATTCCCTTGAATTTTTAAACCAGATTTCTTTCTAGAAATAATGGCTTTCTTGGATAAAGAGAGATGACTATTAACTTAAATTGTTAAGAATCTAGTTGGTTGGTGGGGTATATGTAACAATACACTTGCCTCTACTAAAAATTAATGAACTGTATGGGATAATATTAAATAACCTACAAGTATATGTAGACTTACCATTATTAATGGCAGTATCCCTAATTAAACAGTGTTTTCACAAAATTTGTTAAGTCCATGAGACTTGCATGTATACTGAGATATTACAAATTATTGAACTGTAACTGGAGAAAATTAACCTGCAAGTACATGTGCAGACTTTATTATTAATGGCAGAATCCCTAACTGAATACTAGTAGTTTTCACAAAATTTGATGAGTGGAAAATGGATAAATAAATAACTCACAAACAAGAATGAATACTGATAGTAAAGGAATATAGAAAGAAAACTAGAAAACAGTTATAAAGTTATTAGTTTTATCAATATTTTAAAAACGAAAAACACAAAATTAATTTTTAAAAATGCTGAAAATAAGTTATAATAAATTAATACAAATGTCATAATCTGACTAGACAGTATTATCCTGTTGACATTTCTCCTCTACAACAAAACTGTCTAACTGTATTATTGTACAAGACCGAGTGGTGTGAAATCATTGATCAAAATAGTCACCATTTCATGATTTAATTCATATTTTTAATAACGGCTAATGTTATAAAAATAGACTTCAGTGTCACTGTCAAACTGAAGTATTATGACATTCAGTTTATATATCCTTGTGCATGAATGCAGAAATGGCCCCTAAATACAATATTTATTTTTTTGTCCTGGGGGGGAGGCTGTTATTTAACAAACTCAATAAAATTCAGAAATTACCCCCTAAACACAATATTAAATTTTTTGTGCTGGGGGAGGCAGTGTCATTTAACAATTAAACTCAATAAAATGCAGAAATGAAAAATAAATTAAAATTATAATATGCAATTTCAAAAACTTATCTACTTATCTAATCACACTAAAGACTAGTTTGATTCACGTTATATGTCTGGCTCCCCATGGTAGAGCTATTTATAGTACATGTGCCTTATTTTTAAAAAGTGTATCTTTACATTTATGTGTGACAGTTAAGAGTGTAGCACCTTACTTGCAAAGCTGGAAGAAAACAGAGATTTTGTTTAGTTCTAAAACTAATTTAAATCTGGTTTATTGAAGTACAGCTCGACATGTGTCACTAGTGGAAGAAAGGGAAGGAACTCCTAAATCTATGTCCAACTTTAAACACAATTGACATTTACACGTTTTTGTGAAATACTCTTCAGCAGAAGAGTTATGTTTTTGTGCAAAACAATGCTTACACTTTTTCAAAAATAAGACCCAGAAACTTTGGTACATGTTATTTTTTTATTATTATGGACAGTATACTGATAAAAAGAAATATGAGACTGCATGTTAATCAGTAGACTAACCAAGCAAGCAAATCCTACAATTTCTTGTTTGAACACTTCAAGATGTTCAACATCTGCCCTGCACCCCACCCCAATAGCCAATATTCAATATCGGTCCTGCTGTAGGAGCACCACAACAACCAGCCCTCGAAATTCAGATCATCTTCAACAACAATTTAGTTCAAATAATAACAAAGTAAATATTCAATAATGATAACAATGCTGTCGAAGATAAATTCTGCGACAGCACTGCTGATTGCCATTGCGATTTTCAACGGCTGAGCCAAACAGTACCAACCAGTCATGTTTACTGATATGACCCTATTTCCTTTCTATCGGTATACATTGAGTGAAAGGCATGATACTAGACTTAAAATGATTTTTGTGTCACAATATTTTTTTACAATCAATTGAACCACAACATTAAGTACACAACATATAATAAATACATATTACAGAACTGGCAAAACAAAACACCTTTTTCATAACCCAAGCATTAAGTTTTCCAACTTAAAACTACACTAAATGTCTGTATATATGAGTAAGCCATCAGTTATAAATAATGTTATGAATGTCAGAACTAATTTTGAATAGTTTTTCATCTAAATACAATACTATAAATCATGAAATTATTGCAGTCATGAAATTAACATTTTAATTTTACCCAAAATAGTGTAACTGATTTTAAAAATGTATGACTAATAAAATTCATGTTAGATCTGCTTATGAATCACTTGTAATAAGCATCTTAGAAGCCATTTTTATTACTCCCTTAGATGGCTCTTTCAGATTGGTTTTACAATTTATTTTGGGATGGCCTATGAACAACACATTATAAAATGTTGTTTTTTTATCAGAAACCCTCACTTCAGTATCTCATGCTATAGGTACATATTAAAAAAATAAGAATTTGGAATGTAAATGAAAGTGGTAATATTAACAATTTCATAATTTTAACATCAAAAATAAAATATTCATATAAATACCATCTTATACAAAATACCATTACAGATACACCCTTTTGTGTTTTACAATCAGTAAAAACACATCAGCTGTTGACAACTTAGGGGTGGTTGCAGGCATTTCGAGTTTAATACTGGAGTGGGTCCAATCTTAGTTACGACCATATTATAATGGGAAAAAATAATAATTGTTGACTGAAGGGGGACCAAACCACCCTGACTTCCCTATTTTACATGTGTAAAAGATTTAATCTTATTTAACTGCTGATATTGTTTTTTTAAAAATACCAATAAATAAAGAGAAATACATGTATGTGACTGTTCATGAGAAAACCAGGTATATTGGTCACTTATGACAATTTAAGGTTTTAAATGAATCAAAATTAACAGAAATAGCAAAACAAAATGCAATAAACAAATTTCAAATATCTTTATCCGTTAATTTTTTATAGAGGTTTAAGTAACACTGTAACTGAAAGCATGATTCTTCAGAAATCAGACCTAAACATAAGCAGTTTTCACTATTCCAGGTTGGAATCGCTTGTAGAAAAATCACAAATAAACTAATTTAGAGAGCGAATTAGTGCTTAATGTCGGATTTGTGTATAAGAAAACATGCACAATCTGAAATGCATATAATCTTAAAACCAAAAAAATTTGAACTTTGTTATCTTTTTAGGCAGTCGCATGAAAGTGTGTTTTACGACATGTCTGGTTTTCTCATGCACAGCCCCATTTTATATCAACACAGTAATTGTGTAATCCACAAATGGGTTACAACACATTAAAAATTAAACAGTAAATCACTAAATTAATGTGTTTTGGTTAGGATAAACAAAAATTCCTATTTTTATTAATATCTTGAATTTTTAAATCAAGCATGTTGTGGGTAAAATAAAAAAACTGTCACTTAATAATTGTATTCAACTTTTAGCATTAATTTCACTGCTTACATTATTTCTTAAATATATGGATATTAATGGATTAAAATAAACAAGAAAAAATAAATACAGACCCCCTGTTCCATATGCTAGCAAGTTGTTTGTCATTGAGTTTTTTCAGATTGCCAGATTTGTTCTTTGCAACTTCTTCGAGTTCATCAAATGATGGGGCGATAAACAGATCCTTCAGTGTGATCCTCTGAAATATAAGAAAATTGTGACAAACTTATCAAATTCATGATTTTAGTGGCTACATGTATTGTAGATATTATCAAAATTGGTTTGGTTATATAATTGGCTCCATCATGAATAGGGAGCAATGTGGTTGGGTGAAAGGTGTATTGAGACATCTTGGTGAAATAAAATATAATTATTTATTCAGTATAAAATAAAGACAAAATCTAAGAAAAATAAACTTTTTTCCATAAAGCTAAAAATGTTTACTGAAACTCTAGGGTAAATACCGACACTCAGAACTGAGGATGGGATCTCCAAAAAGAAAAAGTTTAGTCCCAGGGACCCATATTTTATAAAAACCATGTAAATTAGTAAAGTAAAATATTTTTGTATTAAACAGACCCATAGGAAACAGGGGGGCCAGGCGGGCTCTTACCCCCCTAACCCCCTCTACCACTTGAGAACTTTTTGTTACACATTAATGTTTGCCATTGTAACCAAAATCTGATATCGAGTTTGCCCCCCCACTCACAAAGTCGTTCCTTCAGGCCTGCTAAGCCATACATAAGATATTTAATTTGGACTAACTTCACCATGACTGCCATCTCCCGCTCCACGGTAATCAACTGTGGATTTTGGAAGCACTATAGGAAACGTTTTCCAGTGATACAGCATCGACTCGGCCAACTGAAAGTAAAGTGCAGTTATAATTTCACTCAATATATTTATAACATGTATTCCATTTCAGTACAGTGGTGGATCCAGAAAATCCAGTGGGGGAGGGGGGTCAATAATATAATGCCGGTTCCTCGGATTCTTTAAAGTTAAAAAAACAAATAATAAAAAGTAGAATAATTTTTTAAAATATTATTTAAAATCCCAAAATTTAACTGGTGTCCCTCTAGATCTGCCACTGTAGTATCATGTATACAAATTTAACGCTACTAAATGACACATATGAACTATCACAATGGAAAACATTAACTTGAAAAATAAATGTTTTGTTTTAAATAAAGAATAATTACTTTTTAAAAAACTAAATCTCAGCTGTAAGGATGGATTATTAAGTACATTTTGTAAAAACACATATCAATGACATACACAACATCAAAATAAAATTATAAAGTTATACTTCATTACTGGGCTTATGCCAAATTATGATTTATCATGTGATGGTCCAAATGTTCAGAGCTACCAAGGGCAAAAATCCGTTCCTGAAAGTGGGGGGAATGGAACACACCCTTGTCCAAAAATTGGGGGACGGACCAACCCGCTGCCCCCCTCCCATCTCCCCACCATTATAGACCACTTGTGTACTTTGGTATCTTTGTGCTAAAAGCACATGGTTTAAAGTTTTACATTGATACAATAAAGAGAAATACTGGTAAAGAATATTATTTAGGCATTTTAATTTCACTGAAATTTTCAGTTTTTCTATGCAAAAAGTGGGGGGGATAATTACATAGGCATCCCCCCCATCCAAAAAGTTGGGGTGACGTGTCCCCCCATCCCCCTCCATGGGATTTACGCCTATGATAGATACGTATAAACTGTTTCTATTACAGGTAGCGGCCCCAAAACCCCCCTATGTCTGCTACGGTGCAGCCCTAATTGAGACATATTTGTAACAGCACACAATTGCTGATATTATCTCAGTGTTAATAATATCAAATATGTACCAGGTTATGAGTGCCAACTGGGGTAATAAATATTTATATTTTTACAACGACAATACAATGCTGCCTTAAACATATTATACAGTTCTAAGCTTTTATGCCAGCTGCTGCCAATTACAAGGCCTGTACATACGTGCATGCTACATTGTATATTTATAAATAAGACAAGAACTGAAGTTACACGTACTTGTTTGACAGACTCCATGACATCTGCCATTTCGGAGGAAACATCGCTGGGATCATACCGAAAATATAGTGGTTCCCGCTGAAACAAACAGATTAAAAAATGTAAAAATACTTTTATATTGTTGACATTATTTTAACTTTTACTGTTTAAGCAAATTTAATTATTAAAGGTGGTAGCTGTCACATCATCAATTATTATAAGCAGGGTACAAGAATCTTATTAATGTTGTCAAGTGATTATGCTTTTGAACCCAGTTTACAACAAAATTTCAAGTGAAGTTTGAGTTTATTGATAACATTTTATGCAATGACTATTCTTTCATTTTAATCACAATTTTATAAATATTTCTTGAAAATCCATATTATATTGGATGTTTAACTAAAATAGCCTGAATCCTGAATTGGATTCAGAGATCTGAATGACTTTCACAAAAGTTTAGACCAGGAAAACTAACCTGAGGTTCTGATGACTCGTCCATCTCCACATCTTCAAGTTCTGTATGCTTAGAATCCATGAATATGGTTTACCAACTGAAAACACAAAAAAAGTCTTTATATAATAAACATGTATACACATCTACGTGTCATTAATTTAAAACATACTTTAAGCCATGGGTGTCAATCTGGCTTAAAAAGTAAGGGGGCAAACTACAGCGCACCTCAATGTATAAAAAAGTTTGAAGACTCTTTCTTACGTAGTAATAAGTCAACAATGACGTTCGTAAAAGGGATGACTACTTGCCATTTTAAATAAATAAAGTAATTAATTTTTTTTTTTTTTTTCTGGTTGTTGTTTTTGCTAAACAAAAAGGGGGGTGGGGGACACTTACATAGATTTTCCCCAGGCATTGAAATTGAGGGGGACAAGCCCACCCTATCCCCCACCGATCGACGCCCATCACTGACATACACACACACAAATACATACACACAATACATACACACACACAAACACACAATACATACACACACACAAACACAATACATACACACACCATACATACACAATACATCCACACACATAAACATATATACATATTTCAGAACATACATAAACATTAAGATTTAGTTAATATTATAAATTAAAGGAAATCAGTCACCAGTTATAAATGACAAAAAGGAGAAGTATTGATTCTCAATAAAACAAGATGTTTTTGTATCCATGGATATAACAAATTTAAGTGTACCTAATGTCACATAGAGTAGACTAATACATGCTATTGCTCACTGTATAGTTTTACATGGTGTTATCTTAAATGTCTAGTTCAGAAGTAAGTTCTGTTCAATTATGGGATAGTGCAGTCTCAGACAGAAAAGTGTTTTTTAATGTTTTATTATTCCTTAAATTTCAAACACAGTGATAACAGAATCTATATAATATTGGTTCAAGAACAAAGCAAAAAAAACAAAATTTTTGTCAAATTTTTAAAATGTGGCAAATTAACAAATAGGCCTAATACAATTTTGTATTGCTATTACTGATAAGGGGCAGTGCCCTCAAAAGTACCCGGTCACCGGTGTAAAATCGCCGACTTAACAGCTTCTGTTGCCACCTACTTTTCTTTTTTTGTAAAATATATGTTGTGTTATGCATGCCAAGATCGGCGGCTACCCTCACTGTTGTACCCTGCAACTTCTCAAAATACTGAGGGCCGTGAAGGGGTTAGTGTATACGTGCATTATCTCTGACACAATGAATGTTATTTATTTTTTTTCCAAATTCTGCACCACTGGTTCATTAAAGATTTTGTTGCAATGTTGGAGGTGCAGAATTGTTTTTAAAAAATCCCAGAAGAAAATACTGTGACTTTTGGTTTTATTTTAAGAAATAACATTTGAAATAGTAGTTGTGTCTACAGGCTAATATCTACACTCGCTGGAATGAAAGAAAACCAGAGAACATGGTAGAGCAAAATTTCTGACTGTTCTGGTCTGATATTTGTCCAAAATGGATGGGATGCTTATTGATTGGCATCCCGTCCAATGTGGACTATATACCCGCTATAGAGCAAAGCCCTGCAATTTTCTGGCTACAAATGCTTCAACTGCTGACAGATTTTTAAAAATACAAATACGTCACAAATATGAAACTTTCAGGAGATGGAAGGGGAGAAATGAGAAATTAAGAGAGGAATTGTTGGTGAGGAGTAGCAGTGCGTGTTGTAAATAAAAATAGTAATAGATTACATTGTAATTTTTTAATGACTTCACAGAGATAGCGGATGAACTGAAAGTTTCGTATTTGTGACGTATTTGTTCGACTGCCATGTTGTTTTATATGTGTCAGCGGTTGAAAGCAAAATCAGTGGATACTGTAGGATTTACTGTGAAAAGGGATGTAATAAATGCGTAAATTGGCAATTTTATTTTATATCTAGATATTTTTTTATATTTTTTGGTCGGAAACTGAAGCATTTGTTGCCAGAAAATTGCACCAGTACATCGTATGGGTCGCAAGCTGAACTTAATGCAATAACCAATAATCAATAATCATTAAGTTCCTGAACTAGCCTGATATAGGTTTAAAGTTAGTTCAGTAAGCCAAATGGCATATCCAGGCCCATGCAAAGCTGGTAATGAGTCAGGCCAGATTGGAAATGTAGGCCCTCATTTCAAACTATTCATTAAGTATTTTTGTAATCTGTGCCCCCTCAAAATCGTAGGCCCATATCAACAGGCCCACCTGACCCCCCACCCTTCCTGCCCTGGGCATATCATTCCATTCTATTTCACTATGAGTTTGACTAAAGTTATGGTCTGTTTACAGTTACTTTTAGGGTACACGGCATTAATGCACAAATAGCATGCTCTTGTAATGTCCCCAATAGATGTTTATTTTTGAAGCTGGAGGTCGTTAAACAAATAGATTTTAGGGTTATGTTTAGAAATACTTACAAACAAAATTGTATAATGATTCTATTAGGCTTAAGCTATATCAAAAAATCTCTTTTTAGATCAACGGTTGAAAGTCTTTCTTAATCCAGTTAAGGGTGATGATGTTCTCTAACATTTGGAAATTCGGGAAAAATTCAGCTGATTTCTAATAATTATTTCCGGGTTTTTCTAATATTTGGAAATATAGGGGAAAATTCAGCTTATTACTAACTATTTCCGGGTTTAATCCTAATGCATATGGACCAATCTAATCTCACCTATGTGTACGACATTTCCTGTAAAAAAAAAAATCTCATCAAATGTCTTAGGTTTAATAATAGAACTAGAAATTGTAAAGACAGCTCTTAGCAAAATGAAAACAACTACACATCTCGTCAAAAACGAGACTATGCGAGAATCGGGGGTCTATGTCATTGAATCGATAGAGTTGGCTACTTTAACAAACACAACATGTGGGGCCTCGTGGCCTAATGGATAAGGCGTCTGACTTCGAATCAGAAGATTGCGAGTTCGAATCTCGTCGGGGTCG
>JAULBS010036217.1:0-10109 GCA_032355785.1 Symmetromphalus regularis
GAGTTAATTTTATCATATTTGGAGGACTTAAAATAACGCTGTTTTCTTGTTCATTTACATACATGAACACTTGTTTATGGAAACAACGCAACGTAAACGTGTGCAACTTTTGTGCCGCGCAGACTTATGAGACATGAGTCTCACGTACTTGATCGGTTTAGAGTCGACATTTATTTAATTAGATATTCTTTTGGATAAATGGTATTGACAAAATGACATCTATATAATAAAATATTTAAATATCAAATGTAAGGTATGTTTTATTTTAAACTTTTATTATTTTAAAAATTATTATTATTATTTTTGTTTTTATTTATTATTATTATTTTTTTTTCAGGTCTAACGTGACTGAATGGAAAATTTAAATACAAATGGAATAAAAATATAATTTTATTTTTGTTCCATTTCATCCAAAATGCACGTAAAACCATTCATAAACAAACGATAACAAAAAAGTGAGTTTGGATCATTTTTGGCTAGTGTTTCGGTTCCCCAATGCCAAAGTGACCAAGAACATAACACTCCAAGGCACAGTGTGTTAGCGGTGGTTGTAGACACAATTTATATGTCTATGTTATCAATACATGCCTGACTAGAAATATGCAAGATTTTTGATGCTTGGGAGAGGGGCGAGGGCAGGTGCCATGAAAGGCCCTAATTCCGCCCAATGATTTATTGGAAAATGTGGCTGCTACGTACATCTTGTATTTTACGTGAAGAATTTTAATGAGCCGCTACCTTCACGAATTTGACAAGTAAATAAATGAAGCCTCATGTGTGGTAAAGTGACGTTTTGGTTTTGACATTTGAAAAATCACCAAAGAAAAAAAAAAAGCAGAATCCAATTTTTTGTTTTTATTTTCTATGTCTTCAGTGCCAATGTCAGATACTTTTTGTGTCTCTATAATTGTAATATACTTGACATTGTTTTGTTCATGCATATTGTAGTAAGACTCGTATATTTTTTGTAAGCCACGGCGGTCCTACGGTAGAACGTTAGAGTCTGAAGCTGATGGCAGTGGTTCCAAACCCGTTGGAGGCTGGTTCACATTTGACTGTGTGTCTAAATAACCAACTGTTTGATATCCAATAGCCGATGATTAATAAATCAATTTACTCTAGTGGTGTCGATAAACAAAACATACCAAAAAAAAATGTATATTTAATTTTATATGTTGTATTTAAATCATTCAATCTGACATAGCCTACTGTGTACGTACATTTGAAACGTTATCTATTGCATATTGCAATCAGCGTTCCGTTCAGAACCAAATTATTAACGGACGCTGGACTAGTTTCTGCATTTCGTGTTAAAGGCATATTCCCACGGAATTCAAAGGCCTTTATGCTCTGAATATTGATTACGAATGAAACTTACATGCATTTGTGATACTAGATCACGATCTCATATCACGCAAGACGTTTTAACTGAACCATGGTATAGGGAATTCCATGCCGAGTCGATTGATTTTTTTTCACCTTTAAAAATTAGAATTCTTCAAATTTCAAGATTTCAAGAAATGTTTTGCAGCTACAAAAATATTCAAACGTTTCAAAAGAACGGCTAATGGCGGAATACCCGCCACGGGACTAGAAATATATACGTCACACCTCCTTCAGCGGGAAAAAAACGTAATTTTTTCGATTTATTTGTCCGTGAGCATAATTTATTTATTATTTTTAAAATCTTGATAATAATCGAGATGCGGTGGTTATGTAAGTAGTTGAATGAAGTATTTCTATAGACAAATCAAATGTTTATATTTAAAATTAACCATCTTGAACGCAAGGATGACACCCCCACCTCCATGTGTTATATTTGATTTTATATATGTGTATTGTAATTTGGCCATTTATATATTTCAATTATCGCTTTTTATTATAATGTGGATTTAAATAACGTATAAAGTGTTGTATATTGTTCATTTTGATGCGTTGTATATTGTGAAACGCGTGACTATTTGGCGTATGTCTACACAAATCGACCTAGATGCCAGCGAGAGGCAAGTAAAAGTAACAGACCGTTAAATTAGTCGCAAGTTCTTGTACGACTCTTGGCACCAGCTGTCGGTTTAATATCCATCTTTCACTAATTATTTCTTCTTCTTTTTTTTTGGTTACCAAGTGTTTGGTGGCTGTATACTTTTACTAAGAACACGATGAAGAAGAAGGCACACTGATTTAAAAAAAAAAAAAAATAATGAAAACACACACACACAGTTCCACCCCTACCCTTTCGTTATCTCCACTTCTCTTCCACCATCACAAAAGTTCAAGATGTAGCGGGTCCGCCTGAGGTATGATGGTTCCAAGGTTATGCGATTCCCATTCAGTGGTCCACGACTGGTTAACAAAGGCCGTGGTATGTGCTGTCCTGTCTGTGAGCAATTTTGTAAGACACGGATAAGGCAGATGTTTTTTCCAATAAGTACACTGATGGTAAAAGTAGGTACACAACTGTTGAACCTGCATACCACAACCCTTGTGATACCAGTCATGAGCCACTGGCTGGAACGAGGATCAATCCAATGATTCAACGCACCTCCGAGCTACATGCGGCGTTTTGAAGGCAAAACGTTCTTTCGCGATAACCTCTTCATCATATATTTCCTAGTGCAACTAGAACATATCGTTAACATATCTGAAGTACCTATCAACAACAAGCAATTGCGTCTCAGACAAAACTCTTGTAGAATGTTCATAGTTCTTTACATTGTATGTTATCCAGGGATCCATCGGTTCACCTGTCAAATTTGCGGAGCACCCGGTATAAACTCTAAGACAAATGTTGATGACATTTACCAATTGTTGTTGTCACCAACTTGGCTCTCAGGTGCTTTGTTGTATATATTTTGAAAAAATGTTAAGTGGTGCACTCCTGAACCTCAGTCAGTGTGAATGAGTCGTCTGCACTTTAACACACTTTGTAATTATTCTTTGGCATTTTAGGTTGCAGAGTTTGGGCTATTTTCTGTTCCTACCAGTGGTCCACAACTGGTTTATCAAAAGCTGTAGTATGTGCTGTCCTGTCTGTGGGACGGTGCATATAAAAGATACCTTGCCGCTTATCGGAAATAGTAGCTTATGTGGTGACAGCGAGTTTCCTCTAAATAAATATGTCAGAATGACCATATGATTGACGTCCAATAGCCGATGATAAGATAAAACCAATGTGTTCTAGAGGCGTCGTTAAATATAAAAAAAACTTTAGTTGACCTTTTTAGGTTGCAGTTTCGGGAGAGATAGTAAATAGTTCTCTGGTCCAATATCGAAACTTGAAGGAAAACACGAAGTGCAAATCTTCAGACACAGAACCGGCCACAGCTGACTAAAAACACATCTCCACTAACTTAGGCAGGAACATATACGAGAGTGTTCCTGCAATAGTGGACCAGGCCCGTGCAAAGCTGGTAATAGGCCCCCATTTTAAACTGTTCATTAAGTATTTTTGTAATCAGTGCTAAATACCAGGGGGAGTAGACCCACTTAAAATTGTATGGCATTGCCAACTGATCCACCTGACTCTCTCCCCCCCTTGCCTTGCCGTGGATTGCAGAAACCAGGACACTGCCAAGACCACAGGAAACCACCTTCGAAAAAAATCTGTGGTAAACCTCCTTACAGCATTGAACCCTGAATATAGTAGATTTGAATAACTCTAATAACAACATTCAACTGATAAACATGTATGTCATTTCATTTTTATTTTTCTGCGCATAGTCTTGATGATTACCGTATTTAAGAAAGTAGTTACGCGATAAAAAAAAAAAAAAGTATGGGCTTAACTTCGATTAGTTCAGCGTTATGCCAGAGAAAGTACTTAGTGATCACAGTAAACTTATTTACGAAACAAAAACATGTAAGAAAAAATATGTTTCATTGTCGAATCAAAAGAGATAACATACTTACTCAGTTTACAATTCCCCACTGAGAAACAAGACATCTGCACAGGAATAGACAAAGATTCTCCACAGGACAGCTGTTTGTGATGGAGAAACAAGCTGGTGTGCAGATAGACACGATATTTATTCCTCGCTGTAATGCAGACATTGTTTTTATTACGCCATCTCGCTTAACGTCTCAATCAGGTGAATACATACGTACTGTTTAGCTGTAGAAATCTGTATGTGGAGAATCCTGTGATGTTTCAGAAATATTACTTTCAAGATGTCTTTCAATTATCACATAGCAATGTATCTGTTCCTTAAAGACATTTTTCTTCTTGTTAAGTTCAGACAATTTGTACAGAGGCTTGTAAAACAGATAGTATTGCATGAGTGTGAGTCAGGCACGGCGGAAGCAAGTGAACATTGTGGGGTGGGTTGAGGCTAACACTTACTTCAATTACTAAACCAGATGTGAGGTTACTTAATGTTGTTTGTATTAAGTACGGCAATACTCTCTCTCTCCGTCCTCTCTCTCTCTCTCTCTCTCTTAACTTCTGTTAATGTTTTGATTCAGAATTATATAGGGGGGGGGAGGCTAGAGATCTCCCCAGCTCCCCTGTTACGCCGTGTCTGTAAATGTGATGTATGAGTTTACGGATTGTTTTATTACCTTGGCGACAGTTAAGGATATAATAAATTCCAAAACAAATTACAATTTTATTTGATGAAGGCAAAAACGTTTTGACATAATCTGAGGATGACAACATCAAACATCGCAAGAATATGACGTCAATATTATGTCATAAAATGTTTATTCCTGTTTATTTTGAGCTGTACAGATAAGTTGTCATGATAGGCATAGAGAATATATTATCGCTTTTATATATATATATATATTCAAGGCTAAAAATGGAAAGTATTTTTGTTGGACCATGTCAAGAACAATAGTTAATTAACAACAAACACAGATGACGTTAAAAATCACTTTCAGTTACGTTCATTATGAATAGTTGTTTTTATTTTAAATTAAAACTGGATGAACTGTAATAAGCCAGCCATGTTTTCTGTTTTACCTGTAAAACTCGATATCCTGGGCTTGGCTGTTGGTTCATTTAGTATATATTCCATTTTGTTCGTGTTTGCATTTACCGTGTAACAACCTCCTATTAAAACCTAATCTCTGCTTTGCACGTTATCGTACGTTTACCCACAGAAGCATAAAACGATGATAAAATAGAGAAACGGAATTTTATAATGACTTGTATTACTGTTTTCCTCAAAAAATACCTTATCCTCAGTATGTGTTTGTTTGTTTTGGCACGCCAACCATTGGTGCGTAATAACTCGCTTTACAGAACTTCACGAATTTCTTTCTTTTATAAGTGGAAGGATACATGATTACATGAAAATAGTTCACTGTTGAAAGACACGAAAACAGCCTTGATTTCAGGACACGCGGGCACTACGTAAAAATTTCACTAGTTCCCAACGTTCTCATTGAATTTAATTGAAGCGTAAAAACCAGTCTATCGGACGCCAGCTATTTGGTTCAGCAGGCGCTACATAGCAATTTCACTGGTTCCCAACGTTCTCATTGAATTTAACCTGAAGCGTAAACACATATTCTAGCGGCTGGTAGCTATTTCGTCTTGAACAGACTTTTTTTTTTACAGTCAAAGATAGTTTATGTTTAAACTTTAAAAAAAAGAATTCTGTAATTATTTATTTTTTGAAAATTATACATAGATATATAAATGATCTGCCTTATTATAAGAATTCAAACGCAGAGTAAACAGGAAATAGTTCAGATAACCAATAGCATATAATATGAATATTCAGTAGAATACTCAAACAGATTTTTAAAATAATTTTTAATTCTTCATACAGCGTTTTTGTTGAAAAGTAATTTATTATAATTTATTGCCATTTTAATAATATTAAACAAAGAGCCCATTATTTGCACATTATTATAACAAATTATAATAAACATTAATGGTAGAGTGATACCTTTTATTTGCAGTAGAAGTAATTATTACTATGCGCTTGCAATAGTGGATCCAAGGATCCAGGGGGTGGGTGCAGTAGCGGATCCAAGGAGGTCCAGGGGCTCCCACCACTTTTCACTTATTTTTAAAATCATTTTACGATGCAAGGACGTGAAATTAACCATTGCCCATCACATTTGGATCCCCCCTTTCAAAAATTCTGCATCCGCGCCTGGAATGCATCACTGAATGTATCTCGGAGGGGAGAATCAATGCTCATGTCATCGATTATAACCTACGTTTCGGAATACGGTACATCGTTTCTGAGGGAATGTCACTTTACATGAAAAATACGATACATTGATGAACCTCATTTATAGAGCAGACGTTCTGGAGACCATTATATCCTTAGGCATTTATTCCACCAGAACCTACTCCCAGCAGGACTCAATATACTGTGACATTTACTGTAATTATAATGACGTACTTCTGTGTCTTGAATTATATTTTATTACCTTAATAAGAATCACTATATGAGCAATAGTCGTCATTAGGCCTATTTTGTCCATTCGCGGAATGACACAAATCGGTAATTCGTTGATCGTCAAACCAGACGACCGTATTTAATGGATTGTTGTCATGTTTATTAAGTAAATTAGCTTCGTTTTGTAAAAATAACATTTCCCTCCAGTCTTTCTATATTTGACTTAACATCTACAGTTTGTTTGTGTGAAACGTAAAACAACGAATTCCACAGTCAGATCCGGTTTGGGATGGTGTTTTAGACGGTACAGAGACTTTCGGAACCTATTTTATTTTCTTACGAATTTTCTTTTTTTCGTACCAGTATTAGATCTTGTATTACTTTTTACCTCTTCGTTGTTAAATATTTTTACAGTATCTGTCTATACTCTTACAAAATTTCTGGGTCCCTCCCTGGATTAACATGTAAATCTAATGAATACACACAGTCCTAAAATCCATATCAATAGACGATGCAGTACAGTTCTATTTTCTGGATTCATTGCCTGTTTTCACTTTTTTACGTACCCAACAATAATTTGGTATGCAAAGTTAAGTTTGTTTTATTTAAAGATGCCTCTAGAGCACATCGATTTTTATCTTATCATCGGCTATTGGACGTCAGTCATATGGTCATTCTGACATATTAATATAGAGGAAACCCGCTGCCACTACATAGGCTACTCTTCCCGATAAGCAGCAAGGGGTCTTCTATATGCACCGTCCCACAGACAGGGCAGCACATACCACGGCCTTTGATGAACCAATTGTGGACCACTGGTGGGAACGAAAAATAGCCTTTGGTGGGCAAATGCTCATGAGAGGTGCGAATGCTAAGGGAAGCTCTTGCATTCAGAGCATCCTCAAAATGGTCCCAATCTTTCGTTTAGTATTATAACTATAATATAAACAATAAACGCAGCATTAAATCTAATTCCAAATCATCTGGTTTTATACATTGTATATTTATTGCATAAATGTAGAAGATATTACGTGAACATATCTTTAAATATATTATTTCTGAGATTGGCTCGACAAAGTGCAAGATGTGTGTTAAGCTAAACAAAATTTATGTTAATGTAATGTGAAAACAAAGGCAGAATAATCCTGCAATATCACGAAGGTATATGCAAATTATTTAACATAGATTTGTCGCCTTGTACACTGTGGCACTGAGTCATTAAATACACATTCCTTATCATCTTGTTTGAGATAACGTGCCGTGGATTATTATAATCTGTTAAACAGGTGACCCGATGGTTATGACGCATCATGAGTCATTACCCAGAATTCCACGTAATGCATCTAGTTCTTGGGACGTGCAGATAACAGACGTCAATTGTTTTACAAGTGCGTAAGAACTCAAAACTTTACGACATTAGGTCCAGGTGAAATGCACTTAATACACGTAATGTTGCACTAAAGAAATTTGAAACGTTTCCGACATCCCCTAATTAAAATGTTTTATGTAAACCCAAATATTCTTAAAACTGTAATAGCTACAGGGTGTCCAATAATTTAACATATTTTAGTAACAAAATACAGACATACAACCCCTGAAATTAAAAAAAATGTCCGCGGCAAAATAAATGCTGTGGAGAAATAGTGTCCACGACATTTTCCACGGCAGTTTTAGCGTAAAGTATAATTTATTTTTAATACAATATAATACGAAAAAAATACACCTTAAAAGAAAAATACTCCGCGGCCAAAAAAAACACCATTTAAGATGAAACATTCCACGGCAATCAGGGGTTCGAAATACCAGCATAACTTTATAAAATTAATAAGCTTCTGCTATCACGTTTATAAGGACTGCCACCGTATTTCGGACCAAAAATTGTCGTATTAGTCATTTTAATGTTTACAGTATACGTGTATAGCCATTTCTATATAACTTTAAATTTCTATATAAAAACATGGGAAAATTAATTATATATGACAATGTGTAAAAACTTGTAATTTGATATTATTTATTCTGTTTTTTTAAATACTTTTTATCAAAATGGCTAAAGTGGTAGCCATCATAAAAAAAAAAGAAAAAAAGAACGATAAAACAAAATGAATAAAAATAAAATCAATCATTTTAAAAAATAAAGGTTTAATTGTATTTTTTTGCTAGTCAAATTACTGGATACACTATGTTATAACATAACCATTAGTACAGAATAAACATGACACCAACTACTGGAACAGTATAATTAAGTAAATTCAGAATACTAGTAAACAACAAAACAACACTTCTATCTATGCTAGTCTATCGTAGAGCTGTGTGCAAAAACAATACAAAATGTATTTGCGACCTTTATTTATAAAACAAACTGATCTTGATGATGAGTTGGTCTTAGAACTGGAAACAGTCTTTAGGTGTGACTTGGTTCGGTACATATATTTTTGCATAGAGCAATGCAGCTTTGGGTCAGGTTTTCCATGCAGTCTGACAACTGTAGAAACCTTTGTTCTTGGTTTTGTCTAAAATAATACCTCACTCATTGATCAGTGAAATGCATCTGCACAGGTACACTGTCATGCCAACGTCATCCTATTACATGGAATGAGTCAGTGTGGCTGCAGCAGAGGTCACGTAGCAGGACCGGATCCAGGGCAGCAATGTGAAAAAAGACCGTTCCGAACAAACCTGTTTTCTGGATGTTTATATGGACATGCATTGGTAACATAAAATCTTACTGTGCCGCCCTCCTCTCCGACCTTCTGGAACCGCACCTACACTGTTAGCAAGCTAATAAACATAGCAATGATCTCATACAGGTATTTCAGGTAAAAATGTTCTGCATAATAGGTAACATATGACTCAAGTTTGTTAAATTCCTTTGTTCGCCAACGTTGTCAAAATAATTACATGTATAATTATATAAGTGAATAATGTCGTATTAGTCATTGAAATCGGGTAGAGGTACGGGTCGGGAAAATGAAAGCAAAGTCCAAAGGATGTATAGGAAAGATCATGGTTTTCTGCACTCACGAATCACTCTCAAAACAGTGATGATACCAAATGTCAACAAAGATGAGCGTATAACACATATATTCTTCTTTAACGGCACCACTAGAGCACATAATTTTATTAATAATCGGTTATGATATGTCAAACACTTGGTAAGTTTGACACACAGTTTATAATGTGAACCAGCCTCCGATCGGTTTTATACCACAGTCTTCAGGTTGAAACTGATGTTTTACCACTAGACCACCAACGATCACTCCTGCTTATAAATTGGACAACCATTTACCATCTGGCATCACTTAAACCACTCTATTCGATTTCCCAGTCAGATCAGCACATACAAGAACAAGAACAAGTTTATTCAATATTAAGGCCATAGGCCAAAAATACACCAGAAACAGTAGACATATTTTGAGGCATGCTGGTGGTTAACTTACAAAATATCACTTTGCTTTCTTATTACAGATACCTGATATAAAATAATGACAAACTGTACAACAATAGTTCATTTGTAGATTACATCAGCTTCACAAAATATTCAAAGGTGGTACATGTGAATATTTATTGAAAAAAGAAAAAAGAAACTTTTTTTAAGTCCCTATACTTTTCACACTCAAGTAATATATGTAGTTGGTCTTCAGCCTTGGAAAGCATTTAAATAAAAATTTTAAAATGTATAAAGCACACACACACACACACACACACACACACACACACACACACACACACACACACACACACACACACACACAC
>JAULBS010036228.1:0-10109 GCA_032355785.1 Symmetromphalus regularis
ATCTCCCCTCAATTATAGTAATAACATTTTAAATTTGATAACCCCATTCCAAATCCCCGGCCTTTCCTTACCATTGGCATCAAACTTTGACATCCCTACAAATAAATGAATAACTTAAATGTACTATAAATAATGTTTGAATCTGTACTATTTAGTATTAAACAATAAACTCGCTTAACGTTTGATAAATAATTCGTGTATGGATAGACTAATACAGAAGAAAACAAACATTAGATTATCGAATCATAGACTGTACCACTGCCGTTTCAAACTAGATATCGTATAAACATTGTGGATATGCGCAACGAATTACGGTTATGGGTTAAACTGAAACCCAGATGTTCTGGGAGTCATTTTGGAGGGGGTGGGATGGGTGTTGGGGGTTTAAAGCAGGCGCGGAGGCAGGATTTCAAAAAAGGGGGGTCCAGATGTAATGGATGAATAGGACTGGTGGTTAATGTTCACGTCATTCCACTCGCTAAATATGTTTTAAAAATAAACAATACGAGGAAGGCTGGGGTCTGAACCCTCATCTGGATCCGCTACTTGTAAAGTGTAAGGGATGGATCCAGGTATGAATGGATGAATGGGAGTTCCGTGGATGGATGAATAAATGGATGAGTGCCCTGGATTTATCCATGTGGGATGTGATTGACGGGAGTTGAGTAGATGGATGGGAGATGCGTGGATGGGTGGATGAATGAATGGGTGGAAGATGCGTAGGTAGGAGGTGAGTTGATGGATGTATGGATTAGAGTTGAGTGGGTGGATAGATGGGAGGTGACTGGGTGGATGGATGGGGGGTGGATGGATGAATGGGAGATGCGTGGTGGGTGGATGGATAAATTAACAAATGGCTGGAAAAATGTATCGATCAGTGTGTAGGTGAATAGGTCGAAGGTCAGGCCAGTGGATGGATGGTTAGGTGGATGAAATAATAAATGGATGGATAATTGTGTGGGTTAGTGGGTCGAACAGTAAACTTGTGGATATATGGATGTGTGGTTAGATGAATGAATAAATTAATTAATAGGTAGTGAGTTTCAGTGAGTCAATGGGTCGAACACTAGATGAGTTAATGGATGGAGAGGTGAGTAGATGATTGAGCGAGAGTAGGAATGAATAGAAATATATAAATAAAACCATATGGTACAACCTTATGTCAATGATGGCCTTTGAGTTATTCATATAGGATATATCTATTGCTCATTTCCTTTTGTGCATGCGCAGTGTGAAAGCTTCCTAAGTTTCAAAATGGCGGAACAAACATTTGACATGGAGATTGGAACTTTTAATGTTTTAAAGAGAAATTATTGCAGGATATACAATCTTCTCACGTAGTTAATCGAACATTGTTCATATATTTTTTATTTTGTTTAATTAAACATTGTACACACTTTTTTTGTAAACTAAATATCGAATTCAAACGGTACTTTTAAATGTTTGCAGCGTTCGTTGATTCAACTTGCAAGTTCAACGTTATATTCGTAACATTGGTGCAGTGATAGCCTGTTTTGTAACCAGGTTCAGTTTGAATGGTTTTAGTTATGAACAACTACATGTTCAATAAGCAAAGAAACCGCCAACAAGTTGTCAGAGAGGTATGTTGCTTTTATTTATTATTTGCACATATTAATTATTTGTTCAAATAGTAATTAATCTGAATGTTATGTTTTCTTTGCAGTGATGTTTAACCCTATATAGGAATGTGGATACCCAGATATTGTCTCGTATGGACCTTTTTGTTATGAAATACGATTTTATGAAAAGATTGTATTGCCAAAGCTGTTCGTGAAGTTGCAAATACCATAGCCATAGGCATTGCCAGGTTGACCAGTTTCGGTGGGCATAAGCAATAACCTATAAAATACAGTATTTTTATCAAATGTGGTTGAGTTATATGTTCACCTATCTATTTTATTTTCCACAATAACATTAAAAGCTCAGGCACCAAAACAAACACCGACCATCCGAGGTCAACATTGATAATTACGTCTCCTATTTCGGTGGATGACTAGAAAGACATGATTACTGATAGAGATTTAAATCGAAACAGTAGGAAATACAAAGCTCTGTAAAGTTGTAAAATGTGTTTTCACTAAAAGTGCACAAATAAATCATTTTAAACTGATGTTATTATTTTTTAAATGATATGTATTAAAAATTCAAATCTTACTTGATAACTTGTTTTAGGAACATGAACAATAAAGCTATTTAATAAAAAATATATTTTAAATAAAACAATATAATGAGCTTTTATAATTTTATGAACAGTAGAAACAAAAAAGTTAGGTTTAAATTTGTTAATTCACGTAAAAGGTACATTACTTTCCATTTGAATAACATTCATGAAACAATGACGCTTAAAAAGAAATGTACATGGGATGTATATTTTTGGCAAAGGTATGTAAAGGAACTTGCGAAAATAATATAGCACATGACAATCACATGATTTTAGCTGCCTGACGACTATAACATATGACAAGTAAATTGTTTTTATTTTATTAGTTATTTTAAAATTATGGACTTTTAATAGTTTTATACAAACGTTTAAAAAGGTATTTAAAAAATGTACTAAATTTAGATGTGAATCAGTTTGAAACGTGGATTACAGACTTGTTTTGTACTTATTTTGTCAAATCTTTTGTGTAGGTGACAGCAGTTTGTTAACATTTTCTACACTAAAACGGTCAACATCATAGATCTCCTACAAAGCATACGCTTATGCCTAATTTATGCACCGAAACACAGCACCTGATGATAAATACTTTCTTGGTTACAAGTTTGGAAAGATTTCTACTCATACACTCCTTCACCAGTAAAACATTAACAGAAAGTCAGTAACTCCAACATAACACTGAGGTGTTGCAGTCAGAAACTCTTGCTGCAGTTAAAACTATGTCAGGATTTAAAGAATTAATAAAAAAAAATGAAAAAGAGTTTATTTCACATTGACATTTATGAAATGACTGGCATACATGGATTAAAGACATTTTAAATGAATATTGTACATTAAATATTTGTTTAAAATGTTCATTATTTGTTAAGGATCTGTGTTGAAAAAACTTAAATTTATGTGAAAAATAAATACATTGTTTGTTTGAGTATAAAGACATTTGGTGTAAATCAGATACATGTTGGAGACACAGTCTAAACAGAAAATAATTTGAGTACGCAGAATGGGGGAGGGGATTTTAGAGGCGAGGAAATGAATTCTAGACCACTTTGACGTATGTTATTGTTAGCTATGATTACTGTTGTATACTAACAGTCCAACTGATTATTGGTGCAAGCTTTGTTATCTTTGGCTCTTTGAAGAACCTTTAAAAAACATTATCCACACAATTTGAGGGTACATAATCGTACATTCAGAAAATTTAAGGGTGCAGAATTTTAACCTCTGGCTGAAACCCTGAAACATAGCATATTTCTTGTAATTCATATACAGGTAAGTTACAACAAAATACAGGTACATGGACTAAACCCTCTAAATTAGTGGTGGCAATTGGCAGTGCTTCCGTAAAAGCTGTTGTGTAATTAGTTTACAACAGCATTTTATTGCCGTTGCATTAATATAAATATATTATGCTGTAATGCTCTTTTGAAATCCTTGCAATGTCGTAGGAAAATGATTTAGCGAGTGCAATTAAAGTTCTGCCATCATAAATATGTCTGAATTTCAAGGGGTGTGAAGTCAAGCTGGTGCTTATAAAACTTTTAAAGAATAGACTTGAGACTTTAAATGCATAGTCCCACAGATTCTTGACCTAATTAATTTCAAACAAAGAATTAATTTTAAATATAAATATTTGATTTGTCCATAGAAATACTTCATTGAACTACTTACATAACCACCGCACCTTAAATTCCGTGGGACTATGCCTTTAATAATAAAACAAAATAGAAAAACAATTCTACCGTAACCCTTCAGTTTCAGAAAATAGAATTAATTGCTATTAAACAGGTAAATAAGAACTGTTGAGCTTTCAGCTGACAAGTTTACTATTGCTTCAGCCGTCTACCTGTTGACGTGTGTATTCCTGTAACAAGGTTATGTTTGTGTTTATTTAAGGGGTGCGGGGGGTCATTTGATGTACAATGTCACACCTGGATATACATAAACATCTTGCGTTGAGGATATACAATACTTTCCAGGGGCGGTTCCAATTGCGAATGGGGTGGTGGTGGGTGCGCAACTGCAGTGACGCTAAAAATATACGGCATGTGAAGTATTGTTGCTTAGGGTTTTACAAGAAAAATGTTCAATGCCCGAAAATTGGGGGGGGGCGTACGCCGGGTACGCCCCCCCATGGAACCGCGCCTGCTTCCGGCGCTCGTTCCTAGCATGGGGTTGTTAATCAGTACTGGATTCAAATTCAGAGTTAGTGTTCCGCAAGACTCAGTGGGTAGGTGTAAGCCATTAACACCAATCAGTGGTCCACAACTGGTTTATCGAACGCAATGGTGTGTACTACCTGTCTGTGGGGTTATCCATATAAACGATCCCTTGCTGTTTATCGGTAAGAGTAGCCACATTAGTGTGGCCGGTAACGGGTTTCGTCTCTCCTACTAACAATACTCTCTGCCCTAGGCAACATAGTTAGTTGAGTTGTGTGACCAGAGCAGCGTACTTGAACATTAATTGGAAATAAGTAGGAACATAAGTACATCCAACCTACTGGTATGAGTAGCCACATTAGTGTTGCCGTTTACAGGTTTCTTCTCTCCTACTAACAATAACCTCTGCCCTTTAGTGGTGTCGTTAAACAACAGCAAAAACAATAACAACATAATATTATTATTATTATTAATAATAAATGAATTATTATTATGCAGTATTATTATTTACTATTATTGTTGTTGTTGTTAATAATAATAATAATAATAATAAAAACAACAATAAAGAAATAAATAATTCTAAATTAATAGTTATATATTATTAATAAATTATATATATTTCAAATGCAGTGCGGTTTTTGCTTAGACATTTGTATCACATATAAATGGATTTTCCTGACCCGAAAGAACTCACTGACTGCACATGCCTTAAGCCAAAAATACTTGACAACCTTTGATAATATGATTATTTATTGCTAGAGAAGCCTATGTTAGACAATTTTATTTCACATTATATTACACACAAGATGATTAGTTCATACTGATTTCTATTTTTACTGAAATATCGATCGCAAAATCAAAATATTAGGCCACATAAAAAAATAGTTGGTTAGCGTCCCTCCTTTTTTTGTTTTAAATACAAATTTTGCTTGTGTTATAAGAATTTAGTATAAAATTTCTTTTGTCAAATATTCTCTCTTTAAAAGCTTATTTGAAAAGGAAAGGATTAGTTGTTTAACGACATCCCGGCACATTTATTCAACGGCTGTTAGTTGTCTGACATATGGTATTGTGTAACTCATGGTCTTTAGAGGAAACCCGCTACCGCCACATAGGCAACTCTTTCCGATTCGCAGCAAGGCGTCTTTTATATGCCCTTACCCACTGACAGGACAGCACATACCACGGCCTTTGATAAATTGTCAACCACTGGTCAGTGTAAGTGGCTTACACCTACCCATTGATCCTTTAGGGAGATTTAAAATCAAGATTTAAAAATGCCATGCCTTGAATGAGATTTGATCTCAGTACTTACCAGTCATTAGTCCGACAGCTTAGACACTGCACCACCTTGGCTGGTGCCCCAACTAACAGCCAAGTCGCAGCCAATCATATTCTTATATTTATTCTGTCCGGCTATTTGTGAATATTACTACAAAAATCTGAAACCAGAAAAATTAAAAACATTGGCCTCAGTCATATAAATTTGAATAAAGTCATGAACTCTCTGAGAAGGTGTAAAAAGAAAAACCCAAATATTTGGTAAATTTAAGTAAATGACTGCGCTGTGCTTTTTTTAAATTAGGAATATGTATCTACCTGTCGGTCGTTGGATCGATCCTACTAGTGGACCCAGCTGCAGTTTGGGCGATTTTCCATTCCAACAAGTGGCCATCAAAGGCCATGGTATGGTCTGTCCGCTTTGTGGGACAATGAATATAAAGACCCCTTGTTGCTTATCAGAAAGAGTAGCCTATGTGTCGGCAGTGGGATTCCTATTTAAAAAATGTCAGAATGACGATATGATTGACGTCCAATAGCCGATGATAAGATTAAAAATCAATGTGGTCTAGAGGCGTCGTTAAATAAAACAAACTTTACTTTTCAACTCTCTCTGAGGTAAGTATTTTTGAAAAAAAAAAAAAAAAAAATTCTTTGGTAAATTTTTTCTGACTAAGGCATGTCCGTCAACCAACTAATTTTGTGTGTGTGGCCTTAACGTCCTGATAAATTGGTTCTGTTGTTAAACATTATATGTATGCATTACATGTGAGCAAATTAATTCGTTATTTTCTGCTTTAACTGAAAAATCAATGTAATCTCAATATTAGAGTCTAGACAATCGGGTTCTGCTGCTTTAATTCAATCATAAAGAAGATTATTTTAACTCTCGGGATTGAAGAAAAGTAGTTCTGTCACTTTAATAAACTTTCCACACAACCGCTCTTGAAGTGCTCGACTGTGAAATACTGAGTAGCTCAATCGATAGCAAGTTCGCCTGTGGAGCGGTCGGTCGTCGGATCGATCCTTCTAAGTAGACGGTGAAGCATTTGTAGTATAGGGTATTTTCCGTTCCAACCAGTGGTCTGCAACTGGTTCATCAAAGGCCGTGGTATGTGCTGTCCTGTCTGTGGGAAAGTGCTTATAAAAGACCCCTTGCTGCTTATCAGTAATAGTAGATTGTGGCGGCAGCGGGTTTCCTCTAAATAAACATGTCAGAATGACCATATGATTGACGTCCAATAGCCGATGATCAGATAAAAACCAGTGCTAGTAGAGACGTCGTTAAATAAAACAAACTTTACTTTGTGAACTACTTAAGGCTGGGGACAAAGCTCAGAGGTTGATCATTCGCTTGACGTGTGATACGTCCTCGGATCAATCCCCTGCAGTAGACTTCTTGATTTATTTCTCGTTCCAGCCAGTAGTTTCCCACGGGTTTAACAAAAGATGTGTTATATGTCATTGCGTCTTTGGAAAAGTGCATACAAAGGAACCCTTGCTTGTAATTTTTAAGAAAATGTTTTATTTCTAGTTCCAGCTAGTAGTCTATACTGGTTTAACAAAATATGTGTTATATACCTTCAACGTTTTTGGAAAAGTAGATATAAAAGAATCCTTGCTGCTATTAAAAAATATTTATATACATTTCTCGATCCAGCCAGTAGTCCCCACTGGTTTAACAAAGACTATGCTATATGCCATCGCGTCTTTGAAAAGGTGCTTACAAATGAACCCTTTCTCTAATAAAAAGAATACCCAATGTGGCAATTGCAGTTTTTTTTTTTATGTGAACCATCTGTCACAAATATAGTGTTTGACATCAAAATATCTGCTGATTAATCAAAGTGTTGGGGTTTCGTTACATAAATAAGCTTTTTTGTGTTTGGAAAAGTGAAACCTGAATCTTGCAGAAACAATTCAACGATGATGTGGCTCAGTTAAAACAAGTGTACACCAATCTGCGTACACCAATCTGCGTACACCAATATGCGTACACCTGGAAGAACGTAAATCTAGTATTAAAGGCACCTGAAAACCGCTAACTAACCGATGTGTTGAGGTTTTATTACATCCATAATCCTTTCTTCGAGAAATCCCAAACAGATGGGTATGAGGAAAATCTTACAATCTATGTGCATCTTAAAGAAAAGGTTTTTTTTTCAGTTTGTTTTGTTTAATGGTACCATTAGAGCACATTGATTTATTAAGCATCAGCTGTTGGATTTCAAACATTTGATTATTTTGACACATAGTCAAAGTGTGAGCCAGCCTCCAAAAGCAGAAAGAAAAGATACGATTGTTTGTCTGTCACCACCAAAAATAAAAATTAATTTGCCGAACTAGCAATAGCGGATCCAGAGGGGACCCCAGAGGGTCCGGACCCCCTTTTCTGACATTTAAATTATTTTTGTTAATAAATAAAAATTAACCATTTCCCCCCACTCCTGTTCATTCATCACAATTGGATCCCCCTTTCAGAAATCCTGCATCCGCGCCTGAGGAGGGTACTTAGAAGAACCGACCTCTCCCCACACCCCTGGCTCCACCCGTGTCGACGTTCCGGCCCCTGTAGCTCAGCGGTTAAGCTTTCGGACTCGAGTTTAGTGGGTACTGGGATCAAATCTCAGTCGATGCATGATATTTGTGATCTCGATACCGACTCCAGTCTAGAGTGAGTGCTCCGCAAGTCTCAGTGAGTAGGGGTACGTGACAAATGGTTTATCAAATGTCGTGTTATGTGCTATCCTGTATTTGGGAAAGAGCATATAAAAGATCCCTTGCTGCTAATCGGAAAAAGTAGCCTATGAGGCAGTAAAGGGATTTTTCTAAAGACCATGAGTCAGACACCCAATAGCCTCTGAATAATAATAATAATAATAATAATAATAATAATGATAATAATAATGATGATAATAATGATAATAATAATAATAATAATGATAATAATAATAATAATGATAATAATAGTGATGATAATAAAAATAATAATAATGATAATAATAATAATAATGATGATGATAATAATGATGATGATGATAATAATGATAATAATAATGATAATGGTAATAATAATGATAATAATAATAAGGATAAAGGATAATGATAATAATAATAAGGATAATGAAAATGATGATACTGATGATGATGATGATAATAATAATGATAATTATTATAATTATAATATTAATAATAACAGTAATAATAATAATTGTAATAATAATACTAATAATTGTAATAATAATAATAATGATAATAATACTAATAATGATAATAATAATAATAATGATAATGATGATAATGATAATAATAATAATAATGATAATAATGATAATAATAATTATAATAATAATAATAATAACAATAATGTGCTGGGAATTCGTTAAACAAACATTCCTTTAATAAAAAGCCTGATGTTGACAACCTAGATATGATTGACAGTAATTTTAATAAACCTTCACTCTATCAGTTTCAATAATCGCGCAGATTTCAAGCCTGTGTGAACAAATTTGTTCGTCATCAGTTAGGGTTGCCGAAATAGATAAAATGATAACTGTCTGACTTTTTTGAATTGCAGATGTAATCGCTACATGCATCAACAACCAAGTCCACACCTAACTCACAAAAACTAGCGAGACAAAAAGAAGAAATAGGAAAACTAAAAGTAAAGTATGTTCTATTTAACGACGCCTCTACAACACATTGATTTTTATCTTATCATCAGTTATTGGAAGTCAATAATATGGTCATTCTGATATATTTGTTTTTAGAGGAAACACACTGCTGACAAATATGTTACTCTTTCCGATAAACAGTAAGGGGTATTTTATATGCACCGTCCAACAGACAGGACAGCACACACCACGGCCTTTGGTGAACCAGTTGTGGACCACTGATTGGAACGAAATAGGATACACAGTGTCTGAACTGAGCTCATAAAGAAGGCATTGAGTGGTCCCCCTCATCCTAAAATTTAGAAAAATACTTTTTTCGTGCAATATTTTCTGATCAAAAACGAATAGCAAACAAAAGCGTTCGCAACGTTTAACTTAGTGACTGTGGTTTCGTGGTGCCCGACTTCACAGACCTTGACATCCCCCACCCCTTCCTCATACAGACACCTCCACACTGACATAATTACAGGAGTGAGATATATCTCAATGTCAAAACAGCTCGAGTTGTGATAGGTCGTAGGATTAATCGCATTTATTGACCCAGTGCGTTTTTGGACTATTTTCCCGTTCCAACCAGGGTCCACAACTCGTTTATTAAAGGCCGTGGTGTGTGCTGTCCAGTCTGTGGGACGGTGCGTATAAAAGATCCTTTGGTGCTTTTCGGAATGAGTAGCCTATGTGGGGCAGCGGGTTTCCTCTAAAGACATAAATCAGAATGACTATATGATTGACGTTCAATAGCCGATGATCAGATAAACATCAATGTGCTCTAGAGGTGTCGTTAAATAAAACAAACATTACTTTGGGACAGTGTGA
>JAULBS010036239.1:0-10109 GCA_032355785.1 Symmetromphalus regularis
ATTATTTATTTTATCATATTCCTTTAATTCAAGAATTAAATTATTTATTTTATCATATTCCTTTAATTCAAGAATTATATTATTTATTTTATCATATTCCTTTAATTCAAGAATTATTTATTTTATCATATTCCTTTAATTCAAGAATTATATTATTTATTTTATAATAATATTCTCTTACTGGTATACATAAATTATTTATTCTGTGGCTGTTAGGTGTCAGAAATATGGTGTTTTGTAACTCATTGTCTTTTGGTTGGAACCCACTACACCACATATGCTACACTTTCCAATTAGCAGCAAGCAATCTTTTATATGTGCTTTCCCACAGATAGGACAGAACATATGGCCTTTGATAAACCATTTGTGGACCACTGATAAGTGCAAGTGGCATACACCTACCCACTGAGCCCTTGCAGAACATTAATTCTGGGTTGAAGCTGGTATCAAGATTAAAAATCCCATGCTAATTCTCTCATCAGTTCTTGTAAGCCAAATAATACCATAAAGCTTTAAATCAATATAAAGATAAACCATAATACAGGGCTTGATATAAAACATTTTCTAAATCTCATTTTTAAAAGTATTCATTTGAATCAAGTGATGAATCTGATATTCATCCTGTATTGGGTATATTAATACTGCGTATAATGCATATATCGGCTGGTATATTAATATATTACACAGAGAATGCTAAACAAGTTCCCATGTCATACTGTTTATATTATCTGAAAATTAATCTATTAAATCTATTTTCTTAACTGTTTGATAACACATGGTAATATTAGTTATCTCTTTTTTCTTCTGAGAAGGAAACATGGAAATGTTAAAGGTTTATGTAAAATCTGTTTTTGTAAAGAGACTATAAATAAAATCAGAGTATTAAATTGAAACAAGATACTGTATCACAAGGAATATTTATTGATTTAGTACTCATTTGTTCTTTAATAATAATTAAAAAACAAATCATTATTTATTCCCAAATTTCAATATAAATTTCAACCTATTATTAAGAGAAAATTGTTTTGCTGGCAGTGAATGTTTTGATTTTTGAAAAAAAAAAGACTCAGTCTTTATAATAAACAAACTTGGTCAGCCTTGAAAAAATATTTTCTATATCATGACCTTAGAATTACAAAGTTCTGTTTTGTACATTAGAACCCTGTACTCCCAGGGTTGCAACATATTAATGATCTTTCTACATTTTTTAGTTTTAAATTAATAAAAATAGAGAAAAATAAAATAAAATTGAATCATTTAGCAGGAAACTATTTTATATGGATTTTCTCCAATAATACTACAGTCTTTAATATTCAAGATACAGTGCACCCAGTGGAACTGGGAAAGACCCAAGGGGTCAGTGATAAGAATACGTTCTTCCACTGAACATAAACTGAACCCAACTTAATGATCTGTGTCAGTCGAAAAAAAAAATCTTTTATCGAAAATAATAAAATCTTTCTTTTACAACAGACTACAGCAATGAACAAAGTTATCTTAAAGATATAAAACAACAAGTCAATTAAGTGTCAACAATATTTGTATTGTATTTTCATTATTTACAATATAAATAAAATCTGTTATGTACAATCACAAAAGTAATATAAAATATCTCTGCTATTTACAGCAAGTATCACTAACACACAGACTGGGCCCGTATGCATGAAGACATTGGGCTCATATGCATAAACATACAGGGCAAAGTGAATGAAGACATGAGGGCCATATGCATGAAGAAAGGGAGCCAATATTATGTACCACAAAACAGGTCCCATATGCATGAAGACATTAGGCCCATATGCATGAAGACATTAGGCCCATATGCATGAAGACATTAGGCCCATATGCATGAACACAGGGACAGATGTTACTATATTACCTGTTTTGGAGTACATGGAATGGGCTGATATTATATCTCTTATATTTACTAATGGGCCAAAAAGTGTACCAGGTGAACAATGGTAGAAACAAGTGATAGTCTAAAAAAAATTGTAATGTAAACATTATTTCACTGAAGATTAATTACCATGGTTAGTATTTTCAGATTAGAATCAAATTTCTTCAAATTATGACTTTGTGTTTTTGTCAAAATCACCTGGTACAGTTTTTTTTTAACCATTTGTATCTTGATATGTCTTCTTTTATCTGCCGGCTTGAAGATAAATGTAGATAAGGGCAATATACTGTCTTCATGCATAAGGCAGATATGACAGAGAACAGTATCCATGGAAATGAGGTGAAATGAAAAACATTTAAATGACTAAACAAATGGAATGTAAAAGATCACAGTCAAACATAAGTGGTGGAAACTAGGGGTGGAGGAGAAAATGGTTGTAAATAAATGTTTAAATGTTAATTCAAAAAGAAACATTTTGGAATAAGAATGACAAAAAATGGTTTAAAACTGTATCTCAGCACAAGCCAGTGTCAAAGGAATGTATTGATGTGAGGCTCATGGTTCCTGCTACTTCCCCTCCCCCTCTAACATCCCCCACTAATAAAGTACTCAATGTTTCATATTTATATTTATTCAGAAATGTATTTGTGTTAACTGTGTTTTATAATCAGTGAAATAGACTGGAAGGATGCTGTATATTTGTGATCCGACTTCATTTACATAAAACGTTATACAAAGTCTAATAAAGGGAGACTTTTTTCAGTAACCTGTTGTTTACTCAAAGCAGTTTAAAGGTAAGGTCAGTGTTTTATTTCATTATTTTTTTAATTTTATGATTTATGATATTCCGTATATGTCAACATTAAAAATGAAACATGGAATACAAAGATAATAAAAATATGATTTTTAACAAATGGGACGGAATTGTAAACAAAGACAAGAAACAACATTACCCCCACCCCCAATGGACTGAGTTTGTAAACCATAGATGGATTCACTAATTGTGGACAAAAATTAACATATAACACCCCTATCTTCCCCACCCCCAATAGGTGGAAATCACAATGTGTTCATAGACATATTTTCATAAGTTTGACATAAACAACATTGTTCAGTAATGGGAGGAATTCACAACAGATAAACTTTCATGGAGGGAGTTTTCAAACCATGGATGGGTTTGTAAAAAATCTATGTAATATATACAAGAAATGGAACGGAATGACAGAAACAAATAACAATATACCCTTATGCTTGCATGGACAGAGTTTGTAAATATTTGTGTAACAATCTATGTAACAAATACAAGAAATGGGACAAAATTATAAAAGAAAACATTAACAATTAACTCCAATTGGTGGAAATTACAACAGACAACTGCTTTCATGGATGGAGTTTGTAAACAATGGACGAATTTCACAAACACACAAACAAACGTATTTAGAAAACAATGGACAGAGTTCGTAAACAATGGACGGAGTCCATAAACAAACATATTTAGAAAACAATGGACGGAGTTTGTAAACAATGGACAGAGTCCACAAACAACAAACATATTTAGAAAACAATGGACGGAGCTTGTAAACATCTATGTAAATATATGAATGCTGATTTCTATCACACGTGATAAATGTAAATAAATATGAGAATAAATAATGTGGATAATACTATGAGTTCTGTATGTTTGGAAAATACTGGCTTCATGATTTCGTTCATATATTATGGTTGAAATGTAATGCTGAGAAAAATGCTGAGAAAAAGATGATACTGTTAGGATGACATCAGCTTTAAACATTCAGCCCTCGAAATTCACAACAGCAATCCCGTCACAAAAAGCTGTTGCAAAATTGATCTGACAGCATGTTTATCATTATCGGGTATTTACTTTATTATGTGAGCTAAATTACCATTGCAAGATGATCCAAATTTCGAGGGCTGAGCATTTGTACCCATATGTAGGAAACTTTAATGCTTGGATGAAGTGAGTAATTTTTAAATACAGTTAATGATTTATATTAACTATAGTATGACCTCATATTTTTAAATACAGTTTCAGTATGACCTCATATTTTTTTAAATACAGTTTCAGTATGACATCATAATATTTTTAAATACAGTTTCAGAGACAATTCAAGGAGTTCAATTAGGGGTTTAAGTTTCTTCCTAAAAATTAGTCCTCGCCCTAAAATAATTCCTGGAACAGCCCCTGAAAGAGTACAGTGCTAAAAAAAAAATAATGTTTGCAATTTATATGAGTTAAGTCTTGATTTTTAATTCTTTACAGTTTGTTGATAAACTTCACTTTAAACTACTATGTACAGTTTGAAGGCCTTTTAAGTCAAAATTTAATTAAGTCTTGATTCCAAACTTTAAAGTTTTATAACTATGGGGATGGCCACACCCAACTCAACCCTACCTTACCCATATCACAGATCATATCTTCCATACACCATCTTACAGAATTTCTAATACTTCTTCTACAAATCACATGTTGAGCAATTTTAGGACAAAAATATTTTGTTTCTGGTCCAAGTGCATATTTGCTAATTTTCCTAAACAAATTATCCTTAAAATTTAGATCAATGGACTAATTTTAAAACATTTGTTAATGGGCAATAAATATCCACCATTGTGGCATTGTACAATACTCATGGTAGGATTTGTCAACGTAGATTACAAAACAATTTGAAAAACTGCATTATGACATTCCCTTTCTTAGGCATAAATGCAGGCTTAGATCAGAAACTGTGTCCATGAGAGGCATGCTTAACAACGGTTTGTTCATATTCATACATTACACATCTGACCTTGACCTTGAATTATCACATTTCTGGAGATGCCCTAGGACCCGAAACAAAAAAAACTATTATTTTTTAGTCTCAAATGAAAAAGTCTTAATGAAATGACTGATGTTCCTACAGGAGGATTCTTCATAATATATGAGGAGATGGGATATTATCAATATCAAACAGGTTTTCCATATCAAAAGCACTAGAAACTTCGTCAGCACCGGGCTGATGTACAATCCACAAATTATCGTCATCCGAGGATTGGTGAACAGGGGTGTGAAGACCGGTGTTGCGGTCTCCCGTGATGTCCGTTAGTGCCTGGTAATGTTCGTTCATGTTTACATTCTCATCCCACCATTCGTTCAATTTAATACTGTGTCCGTTAACAGTGAGATCCAATGGATTATTGTTTGTGTAGTCGACGGGAGCGTCGCCGAAATCCGCTCGCGATAACAGATCATCGAGACGAAGATCCTCCGAGTTCGATTCCGATGACGGTGAACTTAGTGAAGAAACCAGACTTCCGTCATCGCTTGTATCATTGAGCAATTGTTCAGTTTTTATCTTAACTCCAGCGATTTCGATATCCTGATTCAAGATGGCCGTCCAGTTAAAATCTCCTTTGAGTGCCGAATCATCTTCGTCATCATTGGCACCGAAATACATGTAGTTGTAGTTGCTGTTTTCATAGTTGTTGTCATACCGAGATTTGATGTTACCACTGAGGATGGGGAAGTCATCATCATCGTCCTTTTTAGCTCGTTTTGATGGCGGTAGTGGAGCAGTGTCGCGACTACCGCGGCGTTTCTTAAAGGTACCGTTCTCAATCATGTCGCTGTATTCAGGGTTGATTCTCCAGAATCCGCCCTTACCCGGCTCGTCTTTCCGTCTGGGGACTTTCTCAAAACACTTGTTCAGGGACAGGTTGTGACGAATAGAGTTCTGAAAATAACAAAATTAACATAAATATTCAAGTGGGATTCAAAATGTTAAGAGTTGTTTGTTTTGGGGTGATGGGATTTATATGTTTGGTTTGTTTTGTTTAGAGCACATTGTCTATTGGATGTCAAATGTTTGGTAATTTTTACATGTAGTCAAGTTTGAGCAATCCTCTAATGGGTTTTGAACCACTGTCTTCAGCCTAAGAGTCCATGTCCTAGCACTGGACTGCAGAGCCTCACTCAAGTAGAATTCAGAATGTTAAAGAGATGTTCATGTTTTTGGCTTTATTTGTTAGGGGAGGTTTTTTTTGGGGGGGGTGAGATTTATATGGATGTTTTTTTTCATTTTGTTTATCTCTTTTTTCTTTTCTTTTTTTGTGGTATGGAGGGGAAAGTAAAAATTGGTAAATGTCAAAATTGTGAATGATTCCTAATAATAAAAGTGACATACTAGTACTAATATATGGATTAAAAAAATTATGACTGAATGTTAAACAGTGTCCTGAAAATAACAAAGATAAAATAAATTAACAAATGCTAATTTCATGCAGGAAATGCAAATTGAAACACATTTCTAACAGAATAGTTTCTTTCAACCTGTACCACCTTGTTGCTAGGTAACAATGCTGATAACCTGCTGCTTTATACTAAGGTATAATGGAAAACCACTAACTGCATGTACTGTAAAACATCTATTTACTGTCCTTATAATTATAAACTGCAATACTGTAAAACATCTATTTACTGTTCTTATAATTATAAACTGCAGTACCGTAAAACATCTATTTACTGTTCTTATAATTATAAACTGCAGTACCGTAAAACACCTATTTACTGTTCTTATAATTATAAACTGCAGTAGTGTAAAACATCTATTTACTGTTCTTATAATTATAAACTGCAGTACTATAAAACATCTATTTACTGTTCTTAAAAGAATCTTATAATTATAAACTGCAGTATTGTAAAACATCTATTTACTGTTCTTATAATTATAAACTGCAATACTGTAAAACATCTATTTACTGTTCTTATAATTATATCTCAAGTTAGCATTAGCACAAACAAACCAAATTACACTGCGGTGTATAAACCAGTTACCCACAATCATCACTATATAACATGATAACATACTGACCTCTGACATCCTTATCAAAAAAATGTCACAGCTATTTCCTTTTGATAATAAACCACTATTGACTCTCTTTATCAGCCAAGACATTCATTGTAACCTGTTCTTTAAGTTATAATATTTTAAAGTCAAATGTATGGCCAACAAAGACCCCCCCTCCCAACAAAAAATATTTTATAGCCAGTTTCAGACGTTGTGATTTTATTGTGTTCAGTGTATGGTATTAAAATTAAAACGCACCACTATTACCTTCTTTTTTTTTTTAAAAGAACAAGAATTAAATTTTATTTTTATGTGGTCTAATATGACAGATCCATGTTTTTTCTGTAGACCATGTGTTAGAAATAAAATCCATAACTAACTTTTCAATAGGGGTGGTGGGTAGATAAAAAAAGTTCTAGTATAAAAAAGTAGGAAGGAATTTTTTTTTAAAGAATAGGTGACTTACAGGTCCTATGTGCCACTCTACCCCCTTACCCCCCAACCCAGTATACTACAGACTTTAAACAACGATATATATATATATATATATATATATATATATATATATATCTCATGTTTTGCACCCAACAGCTGCCAATAAACAATGTATCTGTGTGTATTTTTAACATAAGAAAACAATTTAATTGTTAAATGTTTGTCCACACAAGCATGCGAGAGGTAATTTTTGTAAGCATCAGTCATCGAAGGATTATGAAATATTAATGAAGTGTTCAACACATGTAGGAAATCCAATTGTCCTAGATAAAGGCAGGAGATATTGATTGCTTACACTAATATTGACAATATGTAATTAGCTTTGTTTATCCCATCTTGCCCACTAGTCGAGCAATTCCCTTGAAATAGGTCAAACGAAACAATGCTCATAACTGATTTAAATCTAGGCCTATGTGTATCGGAGTTTTTATAGTCACAAAATTATAATTATGTTTTCGGTAACCAATTTTGTTACTGACATTACTGAATATAACATAACTGCCAGGAAAATAGACAACTGTTCTATAGTAACTTAGCATAGATTGGCTGGAGACACCCTGATAGTGGAGTCTGACACAACCTGATAGTGGATTCTGACACAACCTAATAGTGGATTCTAACACACCGGTAGTGAATTTTGACACATCCTGATATTGGATTTTGATACAATTTCATCGTGGATTCTGACACACCCTGAAAGTGGATTCGGACAACCTGATAGTGGATTCTGACACATCCTGATAATGGATTTTGACACACTTGAAGTGGATTTTAACACATCCTGATAGTAAATTCTGACACCACCTCATAGTGGATTCTGACAAACTCTGATAGTGAATTCTCTAGATCTATTCTTGATCTAATTCCTTGACATTATTATAATGTACTATATGTTATAACAACATTGTTACAATATATTACATTTCATAACATTGTTATAATGTACTACATTTCATAACAATATTGCTACAATGTATGGCATTTTATAACAACATTGTTACAATGTACTATATTTCATAACATTATTACAGTGTATAACATTTATGATTATTTCTGGAAATAATTTTAATTAAGCATCTTCTGAGGGTGGTTATTATTGTTGTTATATAACCAGACAAGATTAGATACCCTGATATATATATATATATAACCAATTATGATAGTAACATACACCTGCCGCAAACTACAAGTTTCCATTAACAGGTATATAGAGAGAGGAAGCATGTATTATTATGAATGTTAATTTAAACACAATGGTTCAATCAAGAGGGCAGAGTAGACAGGGCATGTGTTACATCATTAATGAGTAGCCAGTGATTAATTAATGATGGGCAATAATTAACAAGCCACACTAATCAGACTCTCAGTTACAAATAATTGATGATGTCATGCTATTTACATCACAAGCCAACTGTTACATGGTCTGTCAGTTTCAGGAAAACAACAAAAGTACATCTACACTGAAGGTGGCTAGGGGTAATTGAGGCTCTTCCCTTTTTTTTCTTTTTATATTTAGATTTTCCCTCACTTTGACCCCTACCCCTTCATTATTAAATATATTGAATTATCATTCAAGCCCCACTACACCCTCTTTTCAAAACTGACAAATGTTTATTTACAAGCCGGTACATTATTTAAAAAAGGGATAATTTTGAGACCTTTTTTTTAGGGGGGGGGTAATGACACCACTAGAGCACATTGATTTATTAATCATTGGCTATTGGATGTCAAACATTTGGTTATTTTGACACGCAGTCAGGTGTGAGTAAGCCTCCAACAGGTTTTGAACCACTGTCATCAGATTGAGAGTCTGACGTTCTACTGCTGGACCACTGAGACTCACTCATTTTGATATTGTAATATATAGCTAATTCTTTCCCTAATTTGATGTGGATATGTTAATTAAAATTTTAATAAATTTTTAAGGCAGATTAAAGTAACATAAAATTTTATTTAAAAAATGGCCGATTGCTTACCTGCCAGCTAGGGTCAGCCATTCTGTAATACATGAAATTCTCCGTGATCCAATTATAAATCGCAGACAGCGTGATTTTGTTCTTCTTTGTCTCCTTCATCGCCATGCAGATGAGTGTCGCGTAGGAGTAGGGGGGCTTCACGTAGGGGTTCGTCTTGTAATCGATCGACTCGCTCGGGCTGTAGATGGAGTTCGTATCAATGAAACTGAATCCACGCGGCTCCATCTTGATGGTGGGTGGGACACTGTTCAACATGCAGTTGTTGTTGCTGATGTTTTTGAAGGGACGATTGTCCAGAGGGCCGGGGGATGATGGTGGGGTGGGGGAGGATATGTTCATGATGTTGAGGTTTTGAAGCCACCCCAGACTGGTGAGACTGTCGTCAAGGTCGATTGTCTGTTGTTCGTACGGGTGTTTGGCCGCCCAATTCTGTCGGAACTTGCGAGCCAAGTGTACTCTGCTTTTGACTGGCATTTTGAGAAGAGATCTGTAATTAAACATTTTAAACATTATTGGTTTTAGATAATGTAAATGAACTGTTGTTCAGTTATATTAAAAACTAAAATTTTGTAAATGATTGAGGGGACAACTACACACACACGCACACACCGTTCTACCTATGACCTTGACTACTACTACTGTATTATAAAGTTACATGTATTACATATAGTGTAGTAAAGTTATATTATTACACTGTATTATAAAGTTAATGTATTACATAGTATGTAGTAAAACGTACATGTATTATACTGTACATGCATGTATTATACAGTTACCATTGTATATATTATTAACTGCATGTATACATGCATATATCTCACTGTAATACTATTTAACTTTAAATTATATGTTGTTTCAATATATTATAAAAGTAATCATGTAATGTACATTTTTGATAAA
>JAULBS010036250.1:0-10109 GCA_032355785.1 Symmetromphalus regularis
GATTTTTAATCTTGATAATTGCTTCAACCATAGAATGAGTGCTCTACAAAGCTGAATGGATAGATGTCTGCCACTTGCACTGACCAGTGGTCCACAACTGGTTTATCAAATGTGGAATGTCTGTCCTGTCTATGAGAAAACATATAAAAGAACCCTTGCTACTAATTGGAAAGAATACTTTCTGTGATGGTAGCAGGTTTCCTCTAAAGATGATGAATTGCAAAACACCATATGTCTGAATGATTGTTGGTTGGTTGGTTGGTTGTATTTATGTTCGTACTTACATCCAATTAAGGTTCAAGCATGATGTCCTGGACACAGCTCAGCTTCCTGTACTGTCTGTCCAGAACAGAGGTTAGCGTTAGTAGGAGAAACAAAATATGCTGCTACTCTTATCGATAAGCAGCAAGGAATCTTTTATATGCATTATCCCACAGACAGGATAGCATATACCACGGCCGTTGATAAACCAGTTGTGGATCACCGGTCGGTGTAAGTGGTATACACCTACCCACTGAGCCTAGCGCAGCACTCACTCTGGGTTGGAGCTGGTATCAGGATTAAAAATGTTATGCCTCAACTGAGATTCAATCCCAGTACCTACCAGCAATGAGTCCGATAGCTTAACCACCATGGCACTGGGGCTGGTTATATGTCTGAATAAACGTTGTGCTGGGCAGTCTTTAAAACAACCAATCCTTTCCCATGCTAGTGACATTAAAGAAACATTATGATACAGATTAAATTTTCAGGCATTGTGAAGGAACTGTGTAGAGATGGAAGTCATGAAACTGGTGACTGGCATGGACTTCTCGACAAAGCCTTGGGTCTCACTATAGATTTACAAAACATTGGACTGGGAATGCGTAACAAAAACAACTGCACTAAGGTAGGCACACAAATATTTAAAATTACCTGGTTAATTACCTGATTGCTCATACACACCTGAAGCTCCCCCAATAGCAGTATTTATTTGTTTGTGCTGGGGGGTGGGAGGGGGTTTAAATAATTAGCTGAAACTTTCCTGGAAATGTAAAGTTGTGAATTTACACTCACCTTTTGTCATTTTATTTTAATGTGAAAAATGGCAAAACTGCACTACATTTGAAATGTCTAAATGGGAATACTTTTTTCAGGAGAGAAATGCATTGCTGATCTGCTATTTCTGAATGGAGAGGACATCATTAAATATTTTACCAAATTCTTCCTACTCTTTTCAGTTAGAAAACCTGGCAGTAACTTTGTGGAATCATGCTGTTGCCATGAAAACAAAAGGGTCTTTATCAGCATTGTCAAATGCAAAATGTTAGTATATTTATTTAATATTAATTCTTTCTGAAACTTGATTATAATTGTTTAATTGATATCAAATTAAAGTTATCATTTTGTTGTTTGTGTTGGGTAGGTTGTTTTGATGTGTAATGAGGTATGGACTTGGGCGACTATTTCTTCCTGGAAGAGGGGGGGGGGTAGAATCAGGGGGTGGGGTGGAGGTATGCCCCTTTTTTAATGCCTTTTCTGGCTAAAAGCTTCAAACTATAATAGACCGCCTATGTACTTCAGTCTATTTGTGCTAAGACCACATGGCTAAGGGCCGATTTCTCGTCAACAATTCAACCTCGATTCTTAATCCACACGTGTCAAAAGAATGAGTTGAACTGTAGGTCGTGGCTGAACCGTCAACAAGAAACTGGGCCTAATTGTTACTTTAATATCATGAGGAGAAATACTGGAAAATATTATTATTTAGGTTTTTATTTCAATTTTTTAAAGCAAAAACTGGTGGAGGGATAATTATATAGGCATACCCACCCTCTAAAAAGTGGGGGGGGGGGATGTGCCCTCCAGGATTTATGCCCATGGATATGGAGCAATATACACGTGGTTTAAAAGTTTTATAAATGAGTATACTGTTTATTCCATCTCTGACACCATGTTTTATTTTATGCCCTGAAATCTTTTTCATCTTGTGTTTCTTACCAGGTAGAAGATCAGTTTCATAAGTCCAATTTGATGTGAAATATATTTTCTTTTCTTCAACAGTGCGTAATGTTGCATTTCTCATGGTTGCATATGCAAATGAAGGATCTGTCGATGAAACCAATTTAAAGAAGCAAATCATAGTAAATATATAATGAATATAGTCTAATTCTTTTTTTCTTATTTAGTATGTTTATATCCATTTGCCTCTAATTTAAATCAGATTCATAATTATAAATCAAATGCTTAATTAATAATTTTAACATTCAAATTTACAGTCTTTATTCAACCCCCGCAATTAAGAAAATGTCCACGGCAAAATAAATGCTGTGAAGAAATAATGTCTACAGCATTTTCCACTGAAATTTTAGCATAAAGTATACTTTATTTTTAATAATAAGAAGAAAATACACCTTGTAAAAAATTTAATTTATTTGTGGCAATAAAGATGCCACAAAGAATGAAAAACTGCCGCAATCTCTATGGCATTTCAGGGGTTGTTTATTTGGTAAATTTATTTTGCATTTCCTTTTATAAGAAAATAAATTAAAGATTATTGCATCATAGTGCATTAGATAATGTTGACTGAGCCCTTGCTAATTCTAAATGTTACTAAATTTAAATATTTTTTTTTGTTAAAAATTAAAATGTTCACTGTAAAAGATTAAGTAGTTTAATTTTCCAATTTATATTTATTGATAATGATACATTATATTTTAACCTTTTACTTTGTTAGATGGGCATGAAAACAGGAAGGGCATGGATAGGTATTAGCCATTAACATTTCATTGTTAATTGTTTTCTGTTTGCACATTTGTATTACTGTGTGTTTGTTAATTCTAAATGTTTTTAATATTTCATTGTGATAAATTAATAATATTTTTAAACCTTGATTTTAAATGTTCTGTCTTGTTTATTATTCTTAGTTATTATTGATATTAGTTTTGCATGATTGAATGGTTATTTAAAATTAGTGTTTACATAAACTTGTTTTCACGCAGTAGATATGAATCGGCATTTTTTGTTCTGATAGTAATTTTTTTATTGTCAGGTACTGTAATAGGTGGTTTGTTGCTATTTAATTATTATATATGTGGATTTTTAATTTATTTTTGGAAAAATAAACTGCAAAATACTCGAAATCAGTGTGCACCTTGAATCTTCTTATACTCAGATTATAAACTTTGGTTTTGTTTGTTTAAGAAATTAGATAAAACTAAATTATGGCTGCACATAATATTTTAGAGGTTATTTAAACAAATGAAAAACAGCTTTAACCAAAAAGTCAACAAATAAAACTAATGCTGTCTGAATATTGCTAATTCAGCCCTTGAAACTGATGGCATCAGTTGGCAGTGCCATCATTAAAGCTATCATAAAATTAACTTGCTGCTTTTACTGCAAAGATATTAATTTATTCTGATGTATGCTCATTTTGTTGAAATTACCATCACTGCCAGATAAAAACAATTTAGCACATCAATTAAGTGCAGTCGAAACATTGTCTGAATTTCAACGGCTGCTAATTATTCTATACTGTGTTTATTTGGTGATTTATGCTGCTTATTTAAAATTACTTGTTATGGTTAATTTGTTTTAGACTGCTGCCAACCAGAATCTGCTGATAGAATCCTGACAATAACAAAGAAGGTACAGTATTACTATGTCATGCATGGGATATTTTATCATTTTCACAAAAGTTTTCAGCAATCTCTAGTTATACTTGTTGGTCACGAAAATGGCCTATTTCTAGTGCATGAAAAGAACTAAGTATCAAAAGTTGTTTACCATAACTTAATTAAATCTGCACTTTCAAAATGGCAGAACGCTAAACATTTGGATAAATATTGGACATAAATGATAAAAATATTGCCTGAAATAAAGGTATATGCACGGAAGTTAATTCTAACGGTTTTTCAGCAAACATTAGTGGCAACATAATCACAGGAATTCTCGAAAATTTAACCTGATCTTACAAATGAGTGGAAACAAAAATCTTGCCCAGAACACTCCAAAATCACTACACCCGTCTTATAGACAATGTCACCTTATAATCGTTTAAATATGGTAATAAAGAATTTTAAAAACTAAATTAGCATTTTTATTTCAGTGTGCACAACATCTGCTTGGCATTGTGGTGGCTAGAAAGAATGAATCGGGAGGAATGGATTGTGCTGATGGTGAAAAGCTGTCCATTGAGAAAGACATGTTCAAACTACTGTGTTATAAAGCTGAAGTTGTTAGTTTTAAGTATTTTAATTGTATAGCAATGTTATTTTTTTATTACGTTAGCCATTTAAATATTGGCAGAGGGGGGCAAGACTGAATAGGGGCACCATCAGTCATCTGCCAGTAAATGTAAATATTGTTACAAAAAAAGGGGATTACAGATTATTGGGGGTGCAAATGTCCCCCGACTGCACTGACATTGTGTTGCCAACCTGTTGAAGATACAGTATTTGCATAAAAATATCATACACAACACGTTGCATACAGAATGATTTCAGTCTGACCAGTGTCAATCACATTAATTTAGGGATGCATTCATTTCATGATTTACAGTAAATGATATCATATGGGACATCGTTTAGTATTCTATATGTTCAGGATTGTACTCAGGATGCTGGTAAGAGGATTGGGGAGGACATTATTAAAAACAAAAAGGACCTACCCAAAATTCTTTTTTCTTCTTCTGAAATTTGGTCCGTATGTGTTTATTTTTTCTGGTTTTTCTAATGGGGTCATGCCTAGAATTCACTATCCCTCAGTCCTGGCTAATGGATTATTATCCAGGTCAAGTAACAAATACCATTTATCATTAAACATATGCACACCACTAACATAAGCTTCTTGGAGAGCTAGTAACCTTCTGAAATATTCATTGCAACCCCTGAAATTGCCAGCTGCAAAGCAGTGGAATTTTTCTTTCTCTGCAGCATGTTTTTTTGCTGCGAACTAACCTTTTTTTTCCTTTGCAAACTCAAAGTTGGAAATGTGTGGACACTTTCTCCACAGCATTTATTTTGCTGTGGACATTTTCTTAATTGCAGGAGTTGTCGTCGAACACTGGAGATGCTTACAAACCTATTGCACCTCAAGTGTTTGTCAGTCTGTTCTTACCTTTATTATGAGACAGCATTATTTTATTACTTGTATTATGAAACAAATAGCAATAAAATATTTAGGTATCTTGTCAAATGCCAACTTGTAAAAATCTTGAAGAAAAGCTAAAATATTGATCTAAAGCAATGTTTTACAGGAAGTTGCTCGGTCAAACAATGTTGATGCTTTAACAGCAGTTCAAATGGCAGAGGAGATGGTTGAACGATTTCCAAAGGAGGTACTATATATTTATGAGTATACACATTTCCCAAGAGGTATTAAGATTTAATGTAATATATGCTTGACAGGTAGAGATCCTGTTCCATAATGGCACATGTTTGTGTCACCAATCTTGAATTTTTTTTTATTTTGTATGTCACACAGTCAAGTCCACTTAATTGCATTCCTGATAATAGCATATATCTGTTATTTGTATAACATTCTGCTGCACAGAATCATTTGTATGCACATTTCTTTGTAATGTTTGGTTAATTGCATAAGAAAATGTAGAAAAGTAAAAAAAATTCTTCTTATCAAATAATAACAAAATGACCACAAAGTGAGTGTAACAGTATACTATTTGTGCATCTGTTATGGCATTCATTTCATATGGTCAAAGAATTCTTTACTATATTGAATATTTCAGATTTTTGTGATCACTATTTGATAAATGTACTTTGATTTTATAACAGATAGTACAAGAATAGTAACATGATTTTAAAGGGCATTTCTGATAAAGGAATAATCCTATTAATTGCATAAAATATTTGGGCAAAATGTCTATACAATTAAAAGGATTCTACTTTATATAGAATGTTTTTTGTTTTTTTTTAAGGGAGCATTTATCAGCATGTTGTGTTACAACTTTGGAGTGGATACTTTCAACAGAAGACAATATGAGGAGAGTGTCACATGGCTTAGAAAAAGTTTTGACCTTGGGAAAGGGAATCAGGATGTTGGTGCTAAGAATCATGTTAGTAACAGGGTTTCACTATATTACCCCTCAGGCCTGGTTATTGGATATATTGTCAGGTTAAAATATTACTAGCCCAAGTTTATTAACAAAATGTTTTACAATGGAGATAGCATGCTGCCAGTTGGTCAGTGGTGGGCCATCATTAGCTTCATCATTTGGTATCCACTGGCAGCCACATGTTTTGGCTGGTTGCTATTGTAGTTGGCCTACTGAAATATTTTGAATGCTAAATTGTGAAAGGAAAATACAGAATGTTTTCAAAAAGACATAATTATGTTTGGATGTGTACACCCTACACCTTATCCTGGATCTGAATATGTCAACTGACTTGGAACTTGAAATGCCCAATGAGGAATGCTACACTGTTGGCATATATTCATCCTTAATTATTTTTGGATGGATTATACAATCAAAGATGTTAGTTTAATATCTGGATCTAAAGTGGATCATAAAATAAAAGGTGCAGAGAATGTTTTATCAGATGTCTTCAAAAGGAATTTAGGTTGGGTAGTTCATTTTTGATTTTTTAATAATTTTTCAGGCCCGAACTTTGAGACTTCTAGCCAATGCCTACATTGAGTGGAATCCTGCACAGAACCAAGACAAAGCTTTGAATGCAGTGACCTTAGCAAATACTGTGAGAATTAATTCTTGTGTTTTGAAATAGTTTTCTTTTATAGAATTCCATCTAGCATAGTGGTTCCCAAACTTTTTCGGGCTGCCGACCCCTTAGCTCTCGAGCCACATCCTTAATGCCATACATACACACGTGAAGACATACCTCTTTATTGGTGTTAGGTAAAAAAAATATTACTTGGTTCTGATGCCTTCCTGCAGCCCCTTTTTCCTAACCACCCCTCAAATCATTCCACCTCATACTTTGGGAATCACTAATCTAGCACAATATACTTGGGATATTTCTAACAAATAGTTGTATTACACTACCATGAACAGAATAATTTATTCTGATCTTCCACTATTTTTACAAATAATTTTGTATGAAATAAATGTATAAATCTTGTGATTTATTCATTTTAAATCATTAGAAAGATGGCATTCCTTATATAATGCCTCAGATTTTTTTTAATGTTGCAAAGAATGACATGACAAATGTAAAATAGTTAACTTAAAGAATGACAACTCTGTGTCATTACAGGAACACCTTCATCCTGCAGGACTATTCCTAAAATTGAGGATTCTACTGGTTGCTGGAGAACAAGGTTCCCCTATTCATGCAGGTATTGAAGTCAAAACACTGTATCAGATTTTATTTTAGACAAAACATTTATTCTCCTCCCACAATATCCCATTATAATTGTGCTGATATATATCATCAAGTCTAATAAACCAAATGACAACATGAATATAAACATAGACATAAAACATGCAGTGCAGCTATATTAACTCAGCTAAACAACAAGCAGCAATAGATGGCGTTAAATGACTCAGCATTTTAGGTTGCCGATTTTATTTAACTTATAGATTTTTGTATTTTGACAATTTAAATAATTATCTCTAATTATTGTTAAAATAATAAATCAGAATACTAGTTAATATTGAATGTTTTGAGTGAAGGTGCGGCAGATCCAAGGAGTATTTTTGTAAACTTCAGAAGTAGATTACTTTAGCATTTGCTACTTATTATTTGTTACCAGCCCAGTCCAGTTCTTTCGAGCATTAGTATAACAATGAATTAACTAAGCAATCAATTTATCATTATTTTCAGTTCTGGATGATATTTTAAAGCATGCTGATACAAGTATAGATCTAGGTCTGAGTGTGCTACAACTTCTTAAAGAACACAGTGGGTGAGTTAAAATTCAAAAACACTTGTTAGGTAGTTAACAACAACATTTGTGGTCTCAATTTTAGGGAATTGCTTTACCGTCTGATTGCTGCACAAACTGTGTTGTTCATAAACTACTATACCAAAGGGAGGCCACTCACATTAATTTCATGTTGCATTTTAACCTGATCAACATCACTTGCATTAATTTTGGAATGCATTAATTTCATGTTTTACGGTATATATATAAAATTAGCAAAATATGACACTTGTAACTATGATAATGTACCTTTAAAGTACCGGACTTGGTGGCGCAGTTGTTAAGCTGTCAGTTCCATGGGGAGGTAGGTACTGTGATCAAATCTCAGTCGAGGCATGGGATTTTTAATTTCGATACCGACTCCAACCCAGAGTGAGTGCTGAGCAAAGGCCCACAGTGTAGGTGTAAACCACTTACACCAAACAGAGGTCTGCAAATGGTTCATCAAAGACCATGCCCTGTCTGTGGGAAAGCGCATATAAAAGATCCCTTGTTGCTACTCAGAAAGAGTAACCTATGTGGTGGTAGAGCATTTACTCTAAAGACCATGAGTCAGAATACCATATGTCAGACCTAATAGCTGCTAAATAAACAATGTGCTGGGGTGTCGTTAAACAAACAATCCTTTCCTTTGCACATTTATATGAATGATTTTCCATTGTTTTTAACATTGAACTATTCAGATATGACTGTGCCGGTGACTTTCCCTCTAAGCTGGTGAAGAGATTTGAGAAATTGCCTGATGTTGGCAGGATCTTGGTGATTCAGCTCGAGACATTACTGCAGTGTCAGAACTCAAACAGAGCCAAACAGTTTGCAGAAGAGTGCATTACAGGTACAAATAACAGTGCTTCAAATTGATTCTTACAGTTCCTAACAATACGTCGTCTATACAATGAAATGGCGAATATTCAGTTTTCACAAGTTTGATAAAAACATTTTAAAAATTTGACTTTACATTGATTTACCTTGTCTAAAATTAATTAACTAATTAAAGGAGTGAAAGATAAAGTGGTTATTTTCAGAATCAAAATTTACAGCCCTATTAACATGAAAAATTATTTAATGTCAATTTATAAAATTTAGAATATTTGCACCTTCGTAAGAGTGCTGACGAATTGTATTAAATGACAAGTGGATTCAGTAACACAAATTTACCATTTTATATTTCTAAATAGACTCCCAAAATTATTTTAATATTATTATTACCCCAGTGGACACTCATAACATTGTACATGTTTGTTGTTATTTTCCCACTTAGAAAAGATCAGCATTGGTTTAACATAGCATTTCACTGGGTTGTTCAGTAAGCTTCTCTGTACTAAATATGACATTATAATTTTGAAAAAGTGCAAATGACATCACCAGAACAAGTAAAAGTACAACGTAATGTCATCCTTAGCATCATAGGTTAGCATTTTTCTAAACTGTCGCATACAGAGAAAATTTAAAGAGTGGAACGATTCAAATTGTCTAGGTTAATAAACAGAATATCAAACTCGCTACTATATATCATGAGATTTATGTCCCAAGTGAAATAATTTTACTTTGTCGCTTGCTAAATCTCATGACAAAGAATGTATTTCACTCATGACATAAATTTAACAATAAATGGTATCTCGTTTATTTTTGTGTACCTCATTTTAATAGTAGTAATTAACATAATGTTTAAATTGTGTTATGCTTAGTTATCCTCCATTTGTTTATTAATTCAAGTGTTTAACACAACTATATTTTTGATACAACACTGTTGTTCAAGCAGTTTTCTGGGTTTTGTCACCTAGGGTATTAGGTATGTACATTGAATTGTAAAACTTTTTTTTCCCTCTCAATTTGATGTCACTTGATAAAACAACTTTCAAAACATATACCAAATGTTAAACATGAATGATATACAACAGAATTTTAAAAATATGTTTTGAAATGTATTTCCTCGAAGATCATTGTTTTTTAAAAATGAAGACTGCAATGGCTATTAATGGATGATATTGCCCACATTTGAAGATAGATGTTTTGAGTGGTAAGTTATCTGACTGATAGAAATGATATCATTGTTTCAGCACACAATACAGGCAACCCTTTGGATTCTACAACTAAAAAGCAGTTCCATGTGATATTTTGGGAGCAGGCAGCTCTCTGCTTTGAGGTAAAGTAAAGTTTGTTTTATTTAACGATGCCTCTAGAGCACATTGATTTTAATCTTATCATCGGCTATTGGACGTCAA
>JAULBS010036261.1:0-10109 GCA_032355785.1 Symmetromphalus regularis
GGTAAAGATTATTATTTAGGCATTTTAATTTTAATTTCACTGAAATTTTCAGTTTTTCTAAGCAAAAAGTGGGGAGAATAATTATATTAAAAGTGGGGGGACCTGTTCCCCCCGTCCCCCTGGGATTTACGCCCATGGTTTGGCATGAGCATATAAGACTTTTAATTCCGGTATATTTTGTCTGAGCCGTTAAGTTTTACTTACATATATTAATAATAATAATAAATATATATATAATTTAAAAAAATTTAAAACTTACATGTCCTAGTTGTTATTGAGATAGGTAATAGTTGATTTTATTCCTAAAACAGCTGCTCTGCTCTGCTCTGCTTTATCTTTCAATCAAATTTACTGTTTACAGCGTTAAAAAAAAAAAAAAAAAAAATTCATGTTGGTCTTGTTATAGTTTCTCGGGCGGCCATATTGGCGTTTCTTTGGGCCAAAATAGCTAGAAGAGGATCAAAACGGAAACCCTTAAATCTCTAACAAGAATATTAATAACATAATGATATAATATGAAGATAGTATGTTTGTCCCTTGTCATGATTAAAACATGGGGTTTTTTTCAGGTGCGAAAACAAGAATTTTGAAAGTGAGAGTCATAATTATGTTTAGAAATCTAATCCTGAAAAGAAGGGTGGAGGAGGTATTAAAACGTGTTGCAAGATGATATGGAATCGAAAAATAGCTAAAATGAACAAGTCCCTGATATAATTTTTTTTATTATTATATAGTCTATTTCATTTATTAATTTTTTTTTATTTTTTTTTTATTTATTTAACAGGTGTAAGGTCATATTATATATACTAGTAATTATTATATGGTATCAGTAAATCTAGTAATAGTTCATTTAGTTCCGTTTCGACCAACACACATGGGAAACAATTTTTCTAAACATTATGCCAATTTAGTCATTCAGAGTTGTTCCCCGTCTTTTAGAGTTCTTTTACTCATTTTAGTATTTGTTTCATTCATTAATGTTTTTTATTTTCGTTAAACATATTTGCCGTTAATTTTAAGTTTTAAAAATATCAAATAAAATCCATTGTATGTTCTGAGAATATAAATAATATGTATTTTGAACTAGAACTCTTTTTAAAGATAAAAATGTTTTGGAATATTTTAAACTTCATTATGTTCTCTGAAACGTTCTTGGATTTGAACGATAATAAAATATTCTAAAACATAAATTACTGCATTTCAATAAATAGTTATTATAAATAAATTATTAGTAATATAATTCAAACTTTGAAGGAAAAAATGCTGTGCGACAAATATATTATTATGTTATAATATATAATAAGTTAGATTGGTCAGATCACAGTAGCGGATCCAGAGGGTGGTCCAGTGTGTCCGGACCCCCGCATCTATTCTCGTATTTTTTTTTTTTTTTACATTTTCAGAGTAGAAGGACGTGAAAATTAACCATTTTTTCCCCAGTCCCATTCACTCATCACATTTGGACCCCTGCCCGTTTCAGAAATCCTGCATAGGCGCCTGATTATAGGTCAATCTTGTTACGAAATGTTTAACAACAGGATGACAGAACTCTTCAGAACCCATGCTACAGTCTAGGACTTATCATCCAAAAAATGTGTGCAGTATATGTCTTACAATGTATCTGTATAATATGTTAAACCTTATATCTCTTTACTATTTATATCATTCATATATAATGGAAATAAAGAATTGAATTGATTAAATAGGTTACTGTCATTCTTAGTGTTTCGCGAAGTTACGAAGGCAACAATAATCCAAGTTCCTTTCCTTCTTTAACATTAGTAGCTGTTTGCCCTGTCGGTGATTCTTTATTCAGCTGACTTCGTTTCCCACTATCCTCAAGTCCTATGCCTTTAACAATTTCACTACCCACACATTTGTCATTAGGTCCTCTACGAATACTGGCAGATCGTCTTTTTGCTGAACACGTCACGAGACGCCAGAGTTTGGAGAAGAATTGCTTTCTGAACAGGATGTAAACCCAGGGGTCGAGGATCTGGTTGAGGCAGGCAAGTCGTATGACTAGCAGGTCAGCGGGGTAGTTCAGAGAAAAGGCGTGTGTCTGGTTGATGATCACTCTAATCTGGAAAACAAAAACACGTATATGTACAGTCTAACATAATGAAAGCATATACACGTGCAAACGTAATAAAAAAATATATACATATATGGTTAAATAGGAGTGTTTAATACAGTTTATAAGTAAAACTGTATCTTCCCGTGCATAACTTGGCTTCTGAAAATGTTTACTGTATATATACTGTGTATACATGTTTCTTTGTGACATGTCAATATAGCTTATATCATTGTTACGTCCCTACACAATGAGCAAAGCACGTCTTTAAGTAATGGAGAATGTATGAGGAAGTGTGGATTCGTGAAAAATAATTCACGAGCCTCGTAGGGGCGAGTGAATTATTATTCACGGATACACACGTTCGAGTGCATTCTCCTACTTAACGCACCTCTCGCTAAATATAGTGTTCGGTACAAATATATTTTTATTACTTATGGTATGTCACTTCCGCTTTGGTTAAAACTCATATGAATTTTGAGAAAATAATAAATCAAATACAACATAACCCAGTCAGGTCTCAAAAACAGAACTGCACGTGCAATGTAATAGACATATTTAAATCTCGATGATTACGCTGCTTTTTATACCTTAAATGTTCATTCACTTGTAACAAATCGATTGTTCGAGATGGATAAATAGTTTGTCGAGCTGGCAGGATGAGTCAATCCGGAGGCTGTGGGTTCAAACCCAGGTAAGTGAAACACTTATGTGTAAATTGTGGTATGAGGTGAGTGTGTGTACAGTGTGAATGAACGATGCAATGGATGTGTGAGAGCAACATAACTGAACTTATAAGTTTGTATCTGAAAAAAAGATTTTTTTCTTTTTTCTTTTTCCCTCTTTAGATTATGAACTTCATTAATAGTCATGAGGAAAATGAGGAACTCTCTCCTCGCCATAGCACTTGCTACACGTGCATTCTCTGCGTTCATTGGTTTCCCAAGTGTAGATTTGTGAAAAATAATCAAGTTAACACAATAGTGTGATGTCACTACAGTGGATTAATGAGTGTACACATGTGCTTGTGTAAAAAAATTGTTAATCAAAATTATATCCAGCCCTCGTTTCATTATTGTTTGCAATTTGTGATTATCCCTGGTATGAAAACTTAAAACTGTATTACCGTAGTATTAATACTATTATAAAGATTTGTTACTAACATCAAAAGGTTATCTCTTATACAGGAAGGGATTGTTTGTTTAACGACACCTAGCATACTGTTTATTCAGCAGATATTAGGTGTCTGGACCCTTATTCTCGAAAAAGTGTAAGTTTACGACAGACAGCTACGTCTTCGTAAATTTAATTTATGTGTGAGCACTACCTAATTCTCGAAGCTAGACGTAAACATAGATGTAACTTAGTTGGACGTAAATATACAATTAAAAATTTTTTTTAACTCTTTAATTACACTTTCTTGAGAATAGCTTTTTGTAGTGCATTTACGTTTAAGTCTACGTTTACGAGCAACTTATTACTTACACTTTTTCGAGAATAGGGCCCCAGATGTATAGTGTTCTGTGACTCACGGTCTCTAGAGGAAACTCCGTACCACTAGATACACATAGGCTACCCTTTCCAATTAACAGAAAGGTATTTTTTTATGTGCTTTCTCACAGACATGGCAGCGTATATCTACTATGACCTTTGACAAACCAGTTGTGAATCACTGGTTGTTGTAAGTGGTGTATACCTACTCACCGCTATGCAGAACACTGGGTTGGAGCCTGTATTCAGATAAAAAAAAATCCCATGCCTTGAATGAGATTTGATCCCCGTACCTACCAGCCGTGAGACTGACATCTTAACCACTGTGCCACCGAGATAGTATATCTCTTTTAAATGAAAGGAAATGATTAGTTGTTTAACAACACTCCAGCATATATTTAAAAAAAAAAAAAAAAAAAAATTCATTTTCAATTATGATTCTTTGTCTGGACAATCTTTTTTATACACGGTCTGAATATTCTTGTGCCTTAGGCCCACTTGCCATTAACACGATTTAGTGCGCGTTTCCGTGCGTGGAAATGAGAATTTCCATAACTGCATTTTCGCAAGCGGATTCCTATAAAATGTATCATCATCACACTACTTATTTAGAAAGAAAAAACATGTCTTCCATTATAGAATTTGGCCTGCTTTTCAATTTATACAGAAACAACGCATGACGCATTCGTGTGATGCAGTACCAATGAATGGCGACGCAGTAGTGCCAATGTCATAGGTACTGGGTGTACGAAATTTTACAAAAAAACAAGAACATAGCGTATTTTTCCACCTTATCAAGGAGTTGGAAATTAATTCTGAAAAACCATGAATACTTCAGAATGTCTCACGAGTAGCTGGAATATGTCCTGAGTTTTGTAGGACTAGTTATCATAAGAGCTCATCGATTGACATTTTTTTCAGCACACTGAATGCCCGTGTGGAATCGCGTATATGGAAATGGTACTATGTATATGCACCATATTGATAAACTCACGCGCGAAATCGCGTTAATGGAAAGTGGGCGTTACGTGAATCAAATGAGTTAATGATTTCAGAGGACATGACTTGTCACAGGTACCTCTTCCATGTTTTAACTGTACACCAGTAAGTCACGTGTAGTCATAGCTATTTGTGGTGTTCAGATATATCAATTCAATGTAATATTTTATTTTTTCTATATTATATATGTATAAATATTGCTTACTGTACATACAGTGTTGTGTTCAGTTATGTCAGTGTAATATTTTTTCTTTATATGTAATTTCTTTTTATGTATAAATATTGCTTTCATATTTATTTTTATCTTTATTTAAAAGATCTTTAATTATGTTATTATATTAGTTTGTGTTGAAATGTTATTACATTATAAGAGTATATTTTTGTCAATTACTTTTCATTTATCTTTAATTCAAAAATCTGTAACATTATATTTGTGTTAAAATATTTTCTTTAATTAAAAGACCTATGATCAAATAATTTGTATTTGTTAAAATGTTATTTTCTTTGAGTAAAAGATCTATAATCACGTTATTATATTTGTTTATATTAAAATGTTTTCTTTAATTAAAAGACCTATTTGTGTTAAAATGTTATTTTCTTTATTTAAAAGATCTGTAACCACTTTATATTTGTGTTAAAATGTAATTATTTTACTATAGTACTATATATTTTGTAATGAATCTCATATTAATTTTCAAAACTGTTATACAATTAGTTGCCTTGATTTTGTCACCAGTTTAGTTTATATGCATAAACTGGGAATTGTAAAAGGTTTTTTTTCTCAAATCGACATCACTAGGTCTTAGAAAGTTTTGTGATACTGCCATTTTTTTGCATCTTAAAATGATTGTCTGTTGTCATTCCAACAAGATGGAATTACAGTGGAAACTGGCAAAACATTCCGATTATCTTGTCTGACCCGGTATTATTTTATGGTCCTGAATTTATGTATATGTGACCGTGCATGAGAAAACCAGACATATATCACAGAACACGTTTTCACGGGACGGCCTAAAAAGGTCACAAAGTTCGAATGTTTTGGTTTTAAGATTACATGCATTTCGGGTTGTGTAAGTTTGCTTCTACACAAATCCAACATGTTAAGCACTAATTTACTCTCTAAAATAGTTTATTTGCGATTTTCCTACAATCGATTTGAACCTGAATAGTCAAAACTGCTTATGTTTAGGGCCGACTTCTGAAGAATCATGCTTTCAGTTTCAGTGTTACCTCTATAAAAAGTTATTTTGTTATTTCTATTCATTTAGATTAATTTAAAACCTTAAATTGTCAGAAGTGACCAATGTAGGCCTACCTAGTTTTTTCATGCACGGTCACATACATGTATGTATTACATGTATTAAAAACCCAAATAAAGTTAAACCTGTACATTACGGATACAAACCCTATTTTATTTGCAAAAATCTGAAATTTTTAATTAAACAAACCGTACGTCAATCAAAGTTGATCTCAACAAATGACTGGAAATATCTTGATCCGTTTTTTTTAATTACCTCACAGTAGAGATCTCAGACCAGACTTTGTAGCAATATAGTAATAATAGTTATAACAGATGACACGACACATTGTTATAATGTAATGCTTTTATTTTTCTTGCATAACTTGCTGTAATAAAGTATATTAAATACAATGTGTGCGAGTACTTTGTTTTTTTTTGCATAGTAGTAGAAACTCCACAATTAAAATTATAATTTTATTTGTGTGGATTGCTTTGGTATATATGCATACTAGCAGAAAATACAAACGTTTCCTCTCATAAATTACATTCTCAGATTCATTGATTTCATGTTAACAGTACAAAGTTAAAAACAAATGTATTTTTTATACATACATGTATCTTAATAAATAGTTTGATATTTTGCTCATGAAATTTGTTGCATACAATGAAGTTGATGCTTTGTGTAATATTTTCATACACGGCTAGACTAGATGAATATATCTACAAATAAATATCAGTCCTCATTCAGACGTAGAAAAATATATACACGACAAGAGAGCGAGATCATGAAAATGCTAGAGGTTAGGAGCGTGAGTATATATGCATGATTTCTCTTTACACAAATATCAGTAATGGAATGAATAAAATAAAATTGGCACCAAAAAGAACAATTAATGTTCCACTAAATAACATGCTGGTAGTAAATATAACACTTATAGATATACCACAAAACAAGCTGGTAGGGATGTAACTGTTAAATCTATGTTATAACAATATAACATAATAGTGGAAATATATCTTTTAAGTAACGTTATAACTATTATAACATGGTAGTAGATATAACATTGTTATTTGTGTTCCACAAAATAAGCAGGCAAGATATAACACTGTTATATATATTCCACAAAACAAGCTGGTTAGGATATTATAGTCACTCTTGTTAAAACAATATAACATGGTAGTGAAAATTTAAGTAACGTTATAACTATTATCAAACACATGGTAGTAGATATAACAGTTATCTACATTCCACAAAACATGTTGGTATTGAATATACAATATAACTGCAATGCATATAACTTAATTTATGTTATAAAAATATAACATGCTAATGGATTTAAGTGTTAATGTTATAACAATATTATAACATGGTAGTTCGTATAACCATTAATTGATGTTATAAAAATATAACATGGCGGTAGATATATAACACAATCTAAGACTGTTCTAACATTATAACACGGCACCTATGGATATATTACATTGTTAATGTTATAACAATTCAACACATGGTAGTGGATATAACATTGTTAATTTAAGTTATAATATCATGGTATATAACACTTACTAACTGATGCCGTAACTGAAATTAATAAGAACAATTTAAACTCAACAAACATTGAAAGAAAAGACAACTTTGATTAAAATGTGAAATCAACACATACTTGGTTTGTAATTCACTCAACAAGCCATTTTGTTTCCATGGTTTCCATCTCATACAATTGAATGTTTTTATTCACCTGTTAAAACCTGAAGAATTGTCCGAGTTTGAGATTTACCACACTAAATGCAAGTAGCTATTGTAAAAAGTATTTTCAAATTAAAGCAAAATGCCTAAAAAAAAAAAAATACTACTAATTTTTAAAATTTTATATAATTATTCAATAAACTCCCAACACAAAATCTGCACTGGAAGTAAATTTGTTTAGTAACATTGCTACACTTTTAAATTATTTAAACATTTTCTGTTAAATAAATAAGCAAACAACAGTGTTAGTCAACATAGATTTTTAACAGTTTCAAAAGTGAAAATAAATAAATAAATATCGGAGGTAATAGAAGAACAATGATGAACAAAACTTGCAGACAACAAATCATCCCCTGGCTGTTAAAGCCACACGCACAGCCATAAGCTAACCAATAATATATGAATAATGAATAGCTTGCGAGATACAGGGCCATACCCCGAGCTAAATCCCAGGCACAACATTTTATAAACAAATTTGTGACACGTCTGAGGATGTGCATGCAACTTTCTGGAGTTAAAAAAAAAAAAAAATTCTCTGAGGGACTACTCCCCTTCTGCCCCACCCCTGTATGGCCCTGAGATATAAATCTGCTGTACGACATAGCCTAGAGAGATACCATACATTTTTGTTTGGCTATCCTGCTTATGTCTTGGTAGGATGTTAAGTTCAAACTGATCAACTTGTTGCGTTATAAATAGAACTGGCGTAGCAAGCAGGGGCAAAGGCGGCACGTGTACCACCACTTTTTAGACATTTCGTATATACTGATTCATTACCGAAGGAACATACATGTAAGTGTCTGTGTGTGCCCCCTCACCCACTTTTCTGCACCTTCCTATGCCACTGAATAATATGAAATGAAATACTTTCCAGCAAGCTTTTAATTCTTATTAAGATTTCATGGTTAAAATTACTCAGTCATCTTAATTGCTAAACACTTTAAACACCGATTAGAGAATAGTGATCCAATATAGGATTAGAGAGTATTTTTTTCTTCTGTTTTCTATATTCATGCACTTCGGTATTATTTTTTGTAATGGAATAAATGCATCAAACATCACCAAACAATCACAAACTATCGCAGGCATATAGATGATGAAGCCCATTCACATTCAACGAGGTTATAAAACCGACTACGTGCATGAACTGTTATATGCAACAAATTGATGAGAAGTGAATCGTTTCCTTGCGAGGGACGACCTGTTCAGGACCATGGTTTTCCCCATTTATTTTAATGGCTGTTGCACACTAGTAACTGTGTTTTTCCATTTATTTTAATGGCTGTTACACACTACTGACTGTGATTTTCATATATTTTAATGGCTGTTACACACTAGTGACTGATTTTCATTTATTTTAATGGCTGTTGCACACTAGTAACTGTGTTTTTCATTTATTTTAATGGCTGTTACACACTAGTGACTGTGATTTTCCATTTATTTTAATGGCTTAACAGCGTGTTTTAAGATAAAATTCCTTGTTTGTTTTCACTCTGTCTGTTGTTACAATAGGAAAAGGGAAAATCGAGACCGAGATTGTTTTTTTCTTGCTGCAAACAAAGCTTAGGTAACTTAGACCAAACTGAACTATACAACTGTATTGCAGTAGCAGTATGATAAGTTTTTAGGAATGCTAGACTAGTCAGGGAATAAAACATTTTCTATGTTGTCATTTTTGGGATATACTAACATTTTAAATTAGTATCAATCGATCAGGCATCTCTTAGGTATTGGAATATCTGAGTATCAAAAATGTACCATCTGAGGTTTGCAAGAATGTTGCCATAAAATATACTGAACAGCAAAAGAAAAGCAAATTTAAATTTGCAATGTTTGATTGAATAAACATTAACCATATTTTGACGTCGGCTGTTTTGCTTACTGGAGGCATGTGCAGAGAAGTGTAAAGGATGTGCAGCATGAGTTTTATGAATTTTTCGTCTAATTTGATGAAACTGGATCTGTATAAACTTGCATTTCTTTTGCTGTCCAGTATATTTTAACAAATATTGAGTGTGAGTATATTTAAGTATTTGTGTCATACACTCAACAGTCCGATTCAAAACCTGCATCAGTGAAGCCTAATGGCTGAATATTAAGATGTGCATTCTGACTGAGTCTGTGTAGTTGATGTCCGGGTTAAGAATCTCGGAATGTCTTGTGGAACTTGCACCAAACTAACATCAGTGTGTGATCTCCAGCTGGACAATTTCTCCATCTCTTGTGTTACGAGCACTTTTCAAGGTTGGGAAACTCATAACGAAGTTGATGTCACGATCTTGGAGTTCTTCGTCTGCTTTCTGGTGTTCGGGGGCTTCGGGGGCTTCGAGGCCTTAGTGGCCGTGGACTTAGTGAGGAAGAAAGGGAATTCTGAAAAACAGATAAAAGAGTTATATTAACATCAGGACATCATTAAATAACAGATGACTGAATCATTTACACAAGACATAAGCAAGGATAAATTTTAATGCTTTTGTTTTTGTTTTGTTTAAAGGCATAGTCCCATAGAATTTAAGGTGCTTTGTGGTCTAAATATTGATTACTAATCAAACTTACAT
>JAULBS010036272.1:0-10108 GCA_032355785.1 Symmetromphalus regularis
TGATTGACGTCCAATAACCGCTGATAAGATTAAAAATCAATGTGCTCTAGAGGCGTCGTTAAATAAAACAAACTTTACCATTCTATAGATAACCACATGATATGTGTACAACCCCATTCTAAAGATAACCACATGCTATGTGTAGAACCCCATTCTATAGACAACCACAGGACATGTGTACAATCCCATTCTATTATTTTATTAACGTTAAAGATTCTGTAGTGCCCCTAAATGGATTTTCTGAATCTGCAACTGTGAGATGCAGGCGACTCCATGTCTGTTTTTCTTCCTTTCTCTTTTCTTCTCTCTTTCTCTGTACTTCACTCTTTCTCTGTGTTGTGTGTGTATTTGTGTGTGTGCTTCAGTGAATGTATTCTTGTGTATTTTAATGTATAATATTCAAGGGGGTTGGAACGAAATTCATATTGGGGGCTGTTTATATTGGGGGTGTTGCACATATTGGGGTAAAGGGGCTGTAGCCCCCCCCCCACTCGTCTCCAACGCTTCTGGTATTATGCGAGTTTACTTTTTGAAAGCACCGTAGTGATATTTTTCATATTTGTATGAACCAAAAATAAATGTCTAAATATAGCCTCCCAAACGTAACAAAATATGGCTACTTAAGACAGGTGAGTGCTCAGTACAGGTTATAATTATTATACTAAATCAGCTGATTCTTGGGAGACTCTAAAAGTGACCTTTTTATGTACAGTGATGTTTAATGCAAGTTATGATGTACTAAATTAACTAACATTAAAATAACATGAAATCTTTCAAGACAGAAGTCCGTTTATGACAGGTGGCTGGATAAACATGTTAGATTAAAAGATGTTCTCTTATTTTCAGAATTTCTAGTACAGTGCTGTCCTGTTTGTTCAGTGCTGTTCCGTCCTGCCCAAACAATGTACGCAAGATGGTTACAGGAATATTTGAAATTGGTTTCACTGATAAATGTAACGGTGGTCACAGCGTCAGTGGTTTGTCTGGGAAGTTCTTCGCTTGGCCGTTTCTCTGTGTGGTGCTTTCACGTGTATGGAGTGACATGTAACTTTATTAAAACACTAAATACAAAATTATCAGACAAAATGTTTTAGGAACTGCAGATCTATTGTTATAATTACAACCAGATTTCATACAGACATGGTTAATAACCAGCGGGTTACACATATATTGTTATAATTACAGCCAGATTTCATACAGATGTGGTTAATAACCAGCGGATTACCATATCTATTGTTATAAATAAAGCCAGATTTCATACAGTGGAAGTTATGGTCTATAAAAAACTGCAACCACGTAGTCTACTGTTTTCGATTATCTACACGGGGTCATTTAAATGCATTTTCCGAAAGACGCGACATACTCGGCTATCATTTCACGTACTCGGCGTGGCCAATTGGCTGGAACGTAAAACGACTCAATCAGTCCACGGAATGGGTTCGATCCGATGACTCTTAGTATGGGCGTATGGGGAAACCTTCTACCTCAACATAGGCTACTCTTTCCGATAAGAGCAAGAGGTCTTTTAAATGCACTTTCTCACAGACAGGAGAACAAGTTTTAGACCAAACTGCAAATGGGTCTACGGAGAAGGATCGATCCGATGACTGACAACTTCACAGGCGGACACGCTACCGCTTGATCTAGATCCCGCCCCCAAACAGGATTTAAAGTGATCTTTGTTGTGTACACGTAAAACTATTATATAGACAACACTTGTAGAGACATATCTCTTCCTCGAAGCCCCACCCTCTCTGACCTATCTGGATGTAAACATATTTATGCGTGACAACAGCCTGCACTTGACATACAATCCTGTTCGCTGTATTTTTTCTGCGAAATAGAGTCAGACAAAAGGGGAGCACCTTACCTGACTCAGTAAATTTGGCTTACATATTACATAGCTTGACAAAACGAATCTTCAAATTGAAAATGTTATTCTACTTCACAAGTATAGAATCTAACCATTTCTTATAGTACAGTGTCCGCTGAATGCATTTGAAAGTGATGGTGATGGTGGAAGTGAAGATGTGGGGTGGGGAGATGGTGATAACCAGCCAACGTGTTAACTATTGGACTCGAGACCCCGTCAATTACTGAAAACTCTCCGGATTTTTGCCACTTGGTCACCGAGTCTGAAAATTATTCAGCATCTCCCCCCCACCCCCCCCAAAAAAACAACAGAACCCAACAACTTAGTGATTTTTTTCATATTAATTGTCCTCCAAAAAGTGGGGGCGGGCCCATGGTCTCCCGTACCCCCACTCCCGGATCCCAGGCCCCTGTAGTAAAACAATTTCTTCCATCATGAGTGAACAGGTTTAACGACTGTGTGTATGTAATATTAAATTACACGTAAGACTTCCATTAGTAACATTCTTTTTTTTTTGGTAGTTTTTGTTATAATTATAAAGTTAAGCTAGTGTCTAATTATTATATTATACTGTTGTATTTCCAAGGTTTTACACCAATGTGTTCATTATTTGACATACCAGTAGAATAAACCAAATCTTGTTATGCGATTCTGTACGCTGATAAAACTTGTCACTGTTAACCTAACTACCTGTGTCACCTCGCTTAGAATAATATGTAAATAATTTCAGAAGCTATTTTTAACATCTTGAGGAGCTGTGCGTGCGTGCCTATGTGTGTGTTTAGGTATAAACTGCTTACCTGGGTTCACTGAACGTGTCTATATAGACGATATTAATTCTTGATTAAGTGATCATGTCCATTAAACATAATCTAAACGTTAGAAATCGTCATATATCGAGTCTCAAATAGTTTAGCTTTGCATATGATATACATTAAGCAATCACCTGTTTTAAGAAGTTCTAACATGTATTTCGTTTCTTGAACGACTGTTTAATAAAAGTTTGACATAAAAGATAAATATATTGAAAGCTTATTAATTGTGTTAATAATAATAATAATAAATAAATACAAAAAATAAAAACGCCAAAGGATTTATCACCTTTAAAAATCTATAAAGACTGGGTAACTGAAATACCACAATTAATTTTGCTATGTTCACTTATATAGACCCAATGACCACAGTACATGCATTAAACTCACTAGGCCATTGACATTATACATGAAACTGTATTTGCCAGTGGGGAATGTACTCTCAAAAGGATAACATCTCTTGTCCAGCTCTTTTGTTTACAATCTTGATGTAAACAAACACAGGTGGTGTAAAAAGCCAAATCACACCCATTTCAGTGCATTTTACACACATGTCACATCACTTTCAGGGGCTGTCACGGCCAGAATGCAGCATCCAATGTTGACAAAATGCATATACTTAATACAAACTGCATCCAATTCCCTATCAACACCACCCTATCATTTCAGAATATAAAGCAGTTTACTAATGAAGAAATATACAACAGTGGAACTACATTTTCTCTCGCAAATATTTCAGTATTATAGTAAATCATGGGGAGGTCACTCTAATCTGTGGCCAAATTATTGGACGACGCTGCTAACGTTCGGCTTATAACTTGAGACCGCGGGTGCTCTGCCTTGGAGTTTCTGCCCTATCTCTATACTTTCTTTTTCTAAAATTTCTTTAACAAAATACTTTTACTATTATTCTTTTTTATTCTTTAATACTAAGATAAGGCGGAACTCCCTTTTGAGAGTAACACCAGTGACGGAACTTGGGGAGGGCCCAGGAGGCCCGCCCCCCACCCCACGCGATTTAAAAAAATTTTTTATTATAATTTTTATTTTATTATTATTTCAATGTTGAAGACTCAGAGGATTCTTTAGCCCCCCTCATATAGATTGTCTGGATCCGCTACTGAACACGTTTACATAATATATTTTTAAATTACTTGAGCGATAAACTAACACGGACGGACACAACGAAATCCCTAATATATAAATTATTTTTATTTTTTTTATATATTATTAAAAACATACATTCCATAGGCTTTTATCAAAATAGAAAATATGTTCTAGTAATAACATATTGGAGATTTATAATACATGAACAATATGAATATATATAAAACAGTAAACAAATGGCCGTTACATTGACGTTAACAACTGTGACGTCAATATTATTATTTATTTATTTTTTCAATCTTTTATTATAAGTATCTATGTCTGGCAGGACTTTTGGAGACTTATATACATTAATATCCCATTTTAATTATAAATTTAAAAAATTATACTACTACTACTACTACTTACACCACCACCACTACTACTACTACTACTACTACACACACAATAATTAAAAATAATGTTAAACTTTCACATATTTCTAGCATCGGCTAGGTAAGTGTCAACAATTTCAGCGACTCAGTCTATGCAGAATTTTGTACTACGTGTATAAATGTCTGCATAAAATGAGACGTGAATCTTGAATGATGGCCACACTTTCCTTAATAGAACAACACGGACTAAAACGAAACATGTCCACCAAGGCGGGTTGATCTTATGGCGCAGGACACCTCAGTCAAGTGGTATTCCACGGAGCTACTTCGCGCTGCTATAATCACTCAAACCGAATGCATTTACATTTAACCTAAATGTAATTATGTCACACGTACGCACGAACGCACACAATCAGGCACGGGAGCGGGATCTAGCTCCAACGGTAGCGTGTCTGCCTGTGAACCGGTCGGTCGTCGGATCGATCCTTCTCAGTGCTCCTGTCTGTTGGACGGTGCATATAAAATATCCCTTGCTTCTTATCGGTAACGGATTTCCTCTAAAGACATAGTCAGAATGACCATATGCATGACGTCCAATAGCCGAAGATAAGATAAAAATCAATGTGCTCTAGAGGCGTCGTTAAATAAAACAAACTTTACTTTTTTACACTCAGGCACAATTTCACACACACACTGGGTTGGAGCCGACACAGAGATTTGATCCCAGTACTTACCAGCAGCAAGTCCGATAGCTTAACCACCGCACTATCAATGGCGAAAATCGCCTCTTGAAAGTGGAGTGTGGTGGGTGGGGGCGAAACATCCCACTGTTCAAAACGTTGGGGTGGGAAGCGGAACATACCCCATGTCCAAAAAGTGGGAGAAACGGAGCATCCTCCTGTTCAAAAAGTAGGGATGTGTGCCCACCCCTCCAGGATTGACTCATTTATAGATCCCTCCTGTGTAGTTAGATATATTAGTGCTAAGACCACATGGTTAAGTGTTACAATGAAGAGAAATACTGATAAAAATATTATTTAGGCATTTAAATTCAATTTTTAGAAGCAAAAAGTGGGGGTGGGGGATAATCATAAGGGCGTCCCCCTTTACAAACAGTGGGGGCGTGTCCCTCGTCCCTCTGGGATTTATGCCCATGGCACTATCAGGGCCGGTAATGTTCTCATGTCGTAGTGGTTAAGCTGTCGGACTCACGGCTGGTAGGTATTGTGATCAAATCTCAGTTAAGGCATGATATTTTTCTTTTATCTCGAAACTGGCTTCTGGCTAGAGAGTGCTCCACGAGGCTCAGTAGGTAGGTGTACACTACTTACACCGACCAGTGGTGCTATCACGAGTGTGTGAAAGAGCATGTAAATGATCCCTTGCTGCTTATCGACAAGAGTAGCCGCATTAGTATGGCGGCAGCGGGTTTCGTCTCTCCTACTAACTCTAAAGATGGGTTTATAGAACAACACGGGTTGTGTAAAGACCACGAGTACGGTCATGGGCGAAAATCCAGAGGGGATACATCCCCCACACTTTTTGGACATGGGGGATGCCTATATAATTATCCACCCACACACTTTTCCTTCCAAAAATTAAAATAAAATGCCTAAATAATAATCTTTTCCAGTATTTCTCTTTATGATATACCGAAGTACACAGGGGGTCTATTACAGTTTCACGGTTTTAGCCGGAAAAGGCATTTCAAAAACCTTAGATTCCCCCCCCACCCCGGCTCCGTCCTTCCACTTCCAAGAAGCTCCATTCTCCACCCTACCCCCCCCCTCTCCCCACGGTTAAGACAATGTCGATAATTACGAAGACCCTTGTATTATAATATCCATTTTGACACATTTCAGAGTTGTGAAAAGTGGGGTTCTTGTATAAAATAATAGGACGACGGAACACTAACAAGTTTAATAAACACGTTCAAGAACTTCCCTTTCCGAAACACGCCCTCCAATTAGCATGGGCGACAATTTTGTATTTGTAGGGGGGGGAGGTGGATGATTTAGGGGATGGATAGGGAGCCGGGGAGGAGTTCAGGTATGCCCTAATTTTTTTCTTTTGTTGAAAATCCAAGGTTTTTGAAATGCCTTTTCCGGTTAAAATGTGGACCAGTAGTTGTATCAGAAACTAGTAAATTAATAGCGATCGATCTCAAGACCCACCACTCCACAAATGAGATCACTGTTTGTCTAACAGCTATGCTAAAATTGAACTGGGTTTATCTGGCTCAGTTCTGAAGTGGTTAGGTAATCGTATTATAATAGCAAAATGTTAGGGGTGGGTGGTGGGGGTGAGATGTGCTCTTCCCCGTCCCACCGGGATTTACACCCATGCCAGTTAGCACACCTTTCACCGATTCGAACCAGCGGCTCTCTGTTCGAGAGTTTACTCATCAACTGAATGAGGCGATACAAATCTGACACCAAAATGAAAGGAAAGGAATGTTTGTGAAAGTCAACAATTTGAATTAAATAAAGATAACTGCATAAATCTTATGTTTGTTGTACTATTACTCATTAGTACCATCTTATATTAGCGTTTGTGCAGTAGTGTAACACATTAATTATTATATTGTTTACGTCGTGCATTTCTTTTGTGTTTCAGTATCAATACTTTCAGTTGCTCTATCGTACCACGAATATGGCGCGATGGAAAGTGGATGCATTTTAAAGTTGGATTGTTTTATTTTTGTTTTGTTTTTAAAGAGGAAACGCTATAGACACAATTATGATCTACTCTATCTGATTGTCTCAACAAGGTTACACTACACACACACTTACACACACTTACATACACTTACACACATTGGCATACACTTACACGTGTTCGTCCTGATTGAAACATACTTTTAGCTGTGTAAACGAATACTCAGAAACAGTAGAACTGAGTTGTGAACATGACACACGATTGACAAGATGAAACTTACGTTTGTGTTTATAACTGGTATGTTGTATTTTTTTTCTATATAACGACTTTGTTATGTTTGAACTATAAAATATTTTAAAATCTACTATGATGTATGGATATACTTATTTTTAGATCAAATATTCAATATTTTACATATTTTCAATGTTATTTTGTGTATGAGCTGAAACCCACTGTTCCACATAAGCTACACTTTTCATTTAAAATTATTATACCATAGCATAATAACATAGCAAGGAGCGAGATGTAGCTTGATGAAGAGCGTCCATCTGAAATGGGAGGGGTCGTAAGATCGAATCCCTTCAGGAAACGTATTTGGACTATTTCTCGTTCCAGCCAGTGATCCAAAATTGGTTTTAAAAAAGGCCTTGACATATGTTATCCTGTCCACATATACTGTTAATATGAAAGTGTAGCCTATGTGGCATTAACTGGATTCCTCTTTAGCCTAATAAAATATGTCTTGATGTCGTAAAAGAAACAATTCTCTGCTTATTGTTCCACAGACTTCACAGGACACCGATAAAATGTTAAACAACAAAACAGTATCTCTACGAAGGACATATCCAACCTGTTCCTTCCGTAGCTTCTGTTTACAGGAACGTACATGTATTTCTGTTTGGAAATTAAAACAATTATATTGGTCTATGCATACATTATACTCTATCGATAAGTTTGTTTCTCTTTTGACCAAATGTTTGAACAAATGTTTTTTGTTTTTTTTAATATAAAGCCTATTCCAGTGTTTACAGATTGTGTTTTATTAATTATATTATTACGTTATTCAAATAGTAATGGAAAGGAAAGGAATGTTTAGCAACCACTAGCATATTGTTTAATGAATGGCGACAAAGGTTTTGATGATACTGTCTACCAAAAAAATCAATCGTCTATATATTTTCCGATTTGGCGAGTTTTTACGAAAAAAGTATGTATAAAGAAAAAACAAGAAACAATTAAAACTTCAATTGAAATATCACTTAAATACCAAAACATTTTTACTGTTAAAAGACACAACCATATAGTTAATAAAAAAAGTTATTTTTAAATATATGTAATACAAATATATTCCTGATGTCTACTAGCCGAAGTTTTTTCTTTTTCTCATTTATTCTGTTTTATTTTAGTTTTAATAGCGTTATTTGTGCCGATGTTGAAACAACACCAACGACTACAGCAGGCCCGTCATTTGATAGAAGAGGACAACTGCCAGAAGGTCTGTCATTTGATAGAAGAGGACAACTGCCAGAAGGCCCGTCATTTGATAGAAGAGAACAACTGCCAGAAGGCCCGTCATTTGATAGAAGAGGACAAGTGCCAGAAGGCCCGCTATTTGATAGAAGAGGACAAGTGCCAGAAGGCCCGTCATTTGATAGAAGAGGACAAGTGCCAGAAGGCCCGTCATTTGATAGAAGAGAACAAGTGCCAGAAGGCCCGTCATTTGATAGAAGAGGACAAGTGCCAGCAGGCCCGCCAGTTGATAGAAGAGGACAAGTGCCAGCAGGCCCGTCATTTGATAGAAGAGAACATGTGCCATCTGTTGCTACTGGTACTTGGCAAAGATGTTTCATAAACGTTTCCAAGGGAAAGGATGATTTTTTTCAGCAATTTCTGCAGGTAAACTATTATTTGTTGCAACTAAACAAGTAAAGGAACATTGTTTTCAATCAACGGCTATTTATTATCTGTCATTCAAACACTGAGAGAAAGAGAGAGAGAGAGAGAGAGAGAGAGAGAGAGAGAGAGAGAGAGAGAGAGAGAGAGAGAGAGAGAGAGAGAGAGAGACAGACAGACAGACAGACAGACAGACAGACAGAGAGAGGGAATGAGAAAAGGTGTCACCACCTTTACACGGATATAAATCAACCAAAAAAATGTCTCCTGAAATATAATATATGCGTACGAGAAGAGGGTGAGGGAAAGGTTGGTGTATGAAATGTGTATGAATAGGAAAATATCCCAGTAAATATTCTCCTAGAATTATTTTTTTATATCTTGCTTTCAGGACAGGCAATACTTCGCGGGCGTTTTCAAGAGACTTCACAGGTTCCAAACATTCTCAGCTTAACACGAAGCATGAATACTAGTCTAGCCAGAGAACGCTAGCTATTTGATCATAGAAAAGAACTTTGAAGCGGGATCTAGCTCAAACAGTAACGTGTCCGCCTGTGAAGCGGTCGATCGTCGGATCGATCGTTCTCAGTGGACCCATTTGCAGTTTGGGCTATTTTCCGTTCCAATTAGTGGTCCACAACTGGTTGATCAAAGGCCGTGGTATGTGCTGTCCTGTCTGTGGGACGGTGCATATAAAATACCACTTGATGCTTATCAGAAAGAGTAGCCTTTGTGGCGGCAGCGGGTTTCCTCTAAATACATATGTCAGAATGACCAATTGACGTCCAATAGCCGATGATAAGATACAAATCAATGTGCTCTAGAGGCATCACTCAATAAAACAAATGACAAAATCGAGGGTGACTTGTCACCCAGTTAATCTTTAAATCCTCCTCTGACTATCTCTATCTATAGAACTACGAAAAATTGAAGAATTATATACTTTAAGAAACAAAACCGAATGCAGTGGCGGATCCAGAGAACCCCTTTGGGGACTAATAATAATAATTTTATGATGCCGATTCACTGGATTCTATAACGTATTAAAAAAAAAAAACAAAAAAAAATTAATAAAAAGTTTTTTTTAATCTAAAAAAAATAGAGGGGGCGGGCCTCAGGGCCTCATTATATCCGCTTCTGGTATCCTTCATTGTGAGGTTTACAGTATGACGTAAGCGAGGTTTGATGTCAGCATAGTATTACTAACACGGGGGAATTTTCCCCACAGAACCTTTCCACAGTTACACACACGAAGCGATAACTACTAGCATTGTCACATACAGTAAAACCTTACTATTACGACCACCTTATATAAAAGGAAAGGATTAGTTGTTTAACGACACCTCACACATTAATTAGTGTATATATATGTGTATGTATTGCATTATTTA
>JAULBS010036283.1:0-10108 GCA_032355785.1 Symmetromphalus regularis
AGATAGAGAGAGAGAGATAGAGAGAGAGAGAGAGAGAGAGAGAGAGAGAGAGAGAGAGAGAGAGAGAGAGGCGGAGAGGGACAAAGAATTTAATAGGAACAATATATTAAATGTTTTGTTTTAAATTAATTTAACCTAATTTCCACAATATACACAAGCTGGTGCAAGTTGATTTTTATCTAGAAATGTTGATTTTTTTTAATTATTAGATGTTAAAACATGAGTGTCAGACAAAATGATTTACAAAATTAACTCACTGGCTGACAAATCTTCCAAAATGATAAATTTGCATTAGACAATGTCTGTGATCGGCCACTTATTTCCCAGCCTGTTAAAAGTTCTTACATACAAGAAGTATTCAATTATTATCACAATTTGTTTGTGTCTTGAATTGATAACTATGGTAAAATAACATACTGCTGCTTTCTTTCATGTGGAGTCAAAACAAACAAACCTGGTGTCGTTGTTGTTACATTTTCACTTGGAACATTAGGTTTAGGAAGAGCAGACGTTGCAGAAGGAACCTGGACTCCAGAAGATGACTGAGACACTGAGGGCTGAGTAGCAGATGCAGCTGTTAATAGAAATCCCAAACATTTAAACCTTTTATTATCAACCTTCATTAATTGGTCTCTTGCGAATATTTTGTACAAATGTTTAATTCAAGAATGTTTCACAGGTTCTATGACATTTACCACCCGTGATTTGCCATCTGATAATTCCCATCCAATTCTTTCCTGGCCTGATCTTTTGTCAGCTTCATAGATTCCTACACAATGATCGAGTATCCCAACTACATTAGGTTTTAAATGTAATTTAGGGGTTCCAAATCCAAGATAACCTACTTCAAAAATGAAATCAGAGTGTATTTATCACCTTATTAACTATATTGAATAAAATATATTCTAAGTACTCTGACTACACATGAAATGATCTGCACATTTCAGTAGGTCTTGTTATATATTAGTTTGGAGCTCTCTTGATGTTCAAACTGGGAGTCCTTAAAAGACGTTAAGTGGTATGTAAAAAGTATTAATGTGTAACTTACCAGTGGTGGTTTCACTTTGTACACTGGGAAGTGAAGAGCCAAACTTGTAACCCTGTCCCTCTGAAGAAGAGGATCCTGTTTGATTGCTTTGCGATGTGGCTTGATGAAATAATGGAACTCCACCACCAATTGACTGGGTAACTGCAGTGGCTGTCATAATAAAACAGAACAAATGATGAGTTACTGAGAACACAAGTATGTACACTTAACATTTCAAGGCAAAAGCAAACATTTGGTTGGGGTAGGAGCATTAAGACAAAAAATTGTTATGTAAGTTATTTTATTTGAAAAGAAAAATGTTTCCTCAGTAACTAGCTATGGCCTGCTTTTCAAAATAGAAAAAAAAGGAAAACAAAACAAACAAAATTCCCGTAATCACTAAAGAAAAATAAAATAGGTTTACACTTCTTTTACAATATTTGTAAACAAAAATATGTTATCAAACCTAAAACTGGGGTTCCTGCAGACTTTCAAAGATCAAATTTCAAAACTTTTCCATGACTTTTCCATAACATTTCAAAATGTTTAATGACTTTTTTGCACACAAATCTGTAAAAATGTACAGGTGTATCACACTGCTGTGAGTTAAAACTGAAATCTGGAAAAAATGAATCTTCTATCTGCATAAGAAGACAGGGTTCATACTCTTTTCAATGGTGAAAAACATGGTTTTCAGGGACAATAAAGGATCACAAGATGTGATAGCTCACTCTCTGATAAGCATGATAAAAAAAATCTTGGCTGATGCTGAAATTATTAAAAAAACTTTTCCATGACTTTTTAGTTTCAACCAAAATTTCTAAACTTTTCAAGGTATTTGAAAAGTATTTGGCAAATTTCTAAACTTTTCAAGGTTTTTAATAACCACAGGAACCCTGTAAACCACACAAAGAAAACATATTCTCATTACTGACATTAATAAAGACTTACTGGCAGGCTGTGTGGAAAAGGAAAACGCTGGTTTTCCAGAACTCTGTCCCTTGGTAACCACAGACTGGCTGGCTTGGTCAGCTGTCCCAGACGTCACCACCGATTGGCCACTCTTTAGAGAAAACTCCAATGCACCTCCAGCTGTAGAAGTTGGCGTCTCAAATGTCTGCTGTGCAGGTTTTGTGACAAACTGAAATGAGTTGCCTGTGGTGGGAAGAGAGAACTTGCTGGCTGTTGTCACTATTGCTTGGCTTTGTCCAAATGCTGTTGTTGTTGAAGGAAGAGGTCTACTCTGTGCAACACTAACATCAGTTTGTAGGTCAGATGAACTAGGCTGCTGCTGGCTTGTTTTGCCAAATAATGGCACTGGACCAGGCACTGTTGACTTCTGTCCAAAGGCTACTGGTGATTCTGTTCTTGCAGGAGGTGCAGCTACTGTCACTGATGGTTTTTGACCAAACGGCAATTGCAAACCTGATGCTGCTGAAGTAGGTGCTGCTGTAGACACTGGTAAATTTTGTCCAAACGGCAGAGGCAAGCCTATTTTTGCTATAGTAGATGACGTGGTTACAGCCTGAGCTGGTTGTCCTTTAAAATAAAATGTGTTATCTATAAAAATGAAGGTTAATGAATGTCTTTATGAACTTGTTTTTGGAATGGAAAGCATGGTCTATTCAGCCTATACAGGGGTCTACTGGTGTCAGTTCTATGACCTAAAGCACCTATTTAAAAAATGTGCATCTACTGATACAGTCTAATCTGTGACAGAGGTTAAAATAATCGGTCGCTTGTTGGCCAGTAGAAACTACATTTTAAAGCTGGTGCCTATAAAATAGTGTTTATCACTTACGACTCCCAACATGACTTATCTTGGTCAGATTCTCAAAGAGGGGTGGTTCATTTTTCAAAATGGGGGTGTGGTGCTCATATTTATGTGTGTATTAAATGTGTGGTGCAAAACCATGAATTTATACCTCAAATAAAAACTGGTGAAAAATGTGGAAGATGGGGAACTGAGCTTCCCCTAGCCCCCCTGCAGCTCCTACAGGCTTGCTGGAGGCAACTGATGCTGAACCCCCAGACTATGATTTTGGAACACTAAACATTAAAAACAAAATCTATATAAACCTTTAGGTGTTCTGTCTCCAGATGTCGGCAACTGTTCAACTGGCTTGGTCAACGTCTCAACATCACCTCTCATATACGTCATATGGAAAGAAACTAGAAGTCCATCCGTTGAAAGTAGCAGTACAATGGGACATGGTGGATGAGTTTTATTATCTCCTGCAATAAAAGAAACATTTTTATATACAGTCATCTAATCCAAATGATTTTTTTTATCCCAAATTGTATCTCTGCACCATACCGTTGCGGAACTCATATATTAAACAGGCATCAGTGGCACAATAGTTAAGCAGTCTCAACTCATGGCTGGTAGATACTGTGATCAAATATCAGTTCAGGCATACAATTTTTTATTTCAATACATATTATTCATTTATTTATTAATTTAACGACCCACCCAGCACAAAAGTAAACATTGGCTACTGGGGGTTTAATTTCAATATTAGCTCCAAACTAGAGCGAGTGCTCTGCAATGCTCAATGGGTAGATGTATGCCACTTGCACCGACCAGTGGTCCACAACTGGTATATCAAAGGCTGTGATATATGCTGTACTGTTTGTGAAAAAGTGCCTATATAAAATCCCTTGTTGCTAGTCAGAAGGAGTGGCCTGTGTGACAGTAGCAGGTTAGCTCTGAAGACCATGAGTCACAAAGCACCATGTCTGAATAAAAACAAAGTACTGGGGTGTCATTAAATAAAAAATATTTTCATATCATAATATTTTGGTAAATAATGAACAAAAATAAGATATTCTTAGGGTAATGACGGTATTCAATACCAACCCAAAGATATCTGCATCTGTGAGGAAAAGTCAATCGCCATGGCAACCGGGAATGAATCACAATCACTATCTGCCAGTGGAAGTTCTGCCCGTCCAGAATCCTCTAGAGTCCAGTGTTCCCAGTCAGTCTAAATTATTCAAAAAACAGTTTTAGATAAATAATTTAAAAATAAATGTAGTTTTAAAATACATTTAGACAACAGCTTTAAAACAGGTTTAAAAAAAATATATATATAACAGATTTAGTTTCAAATAAATTTAAAAAACATTTATAACAGGGTGCTAGAAAGATCAACATGCGGGCCTTTGAAACATGGCAACCCTCATAACAAAAACAAAGGTTGGTCATTTCGATTCCTTTCAAAATTTCACAATATTTCAGGATTTTGTTGTCGGACATAATGTTCACCACATAAGTGCAAAACATCGGTCATTTGTTTGTTTTCATGGCAATCTCCGACGCACCGACATTCTTTCATCTACAATGCAATATTCTTTATACATCTATCAGAAACAAACACAAATCTGTGTAACTGCATACCTTATTGTCCAAGTTTTTCCCAACAACGGTAGTCTCAGTGGCATTACTGGAGGCAACAACTACTAATTCCCTGAAAGATAATGGATAAAATGTCCATTCAAAAACAGTTTAACCTGAGCAGGCCAAAATATTTAAAACACATTATTACCAGGCATCGTCAAATTCTACAAGAATCCATTTTGAATCGTGAAACTTTAGGTGACCGTAATATACAAGAATTAAATTCTTTAATCATGGATTTGTCTTAAAATGTTCTAAATGACTAATTCAGAATTTGATGTAAATAAATAATTACTGTTATTATCTTGAAAACGGAATTATATTATTGTACCACATGTATAAAACAAAAAAAATTAAAAGCACAACAAAAAGAAACCTCACTTCCAAACACCACCCAACCATCTCAACTGCATCAATAAATATTTTTATAATGAGATAAATTTAATTTAAAAATGAAATCAAACTTTAATGATAATATTATGATAATGATGGTAATAACTTTATGCATAAATTAAACAATCACTTCACAAAGTTACCATTGTGGGATAAAACTCATGTAATATTTATGCTTTCTGTTTTCACCAGAGCCATAGCAGATATCTTCATAATTAAAATATTCAGTTTTTCCATCTTTCTGAAATTAGATAAAAATACATAAGAATGTAGTAAAATACAGAAAGACCAGTGATTTCTCATCAACACTCTCCTGATGAATAAAGCACTCTCACAAACTCAAGCCATAATTTGAAGACAAGAATAAATTAAGTAAATATTTATTCCATAAAATTCTAATGAAATTGAATTTTAATGGGGAAGGAAGCTAATTTATATTTCACTAATTTCACAATGGCAAAAACAAATTTAAAATTGGCAAAAGAATTTCCATGTTGGCGAAAGACTTTATTTTATCTTTTTTATTATATCTATAATGTGTGTTTAAAAGATTAAATATTGCTTCCACGATGTAATTCACAACAATAAAGTAGTGAGTAAAAGTATACCGATGAACTTGTCAGGACAACATAAGGCTGGTCTGAAGCTTGAGAACTTGCTGGTACATATGCTGCTAGGAAAATATAGGTAGACAACCAGGCCACATCTACCACTAAAATTGTAAATATAGTAATACTTAAATGAAATGATAATGGCATTGAAATATATAAAACCTTTCTACACTTAAATAAATCTGGATGTAATTTTCACAACACTTTAATTACACAATTAGGGGCAGTTCACAATTCTCAAAATTTTTATATGCTTACAATTTTGGGTGTTTTCAATCAACATTTTAATATTAATATAAATTTATATACTAGCTTGCTCTTCCAGCTTATGGTTTGTAAAAACAGAATAATGCCAATAACTGTAAACCACCCCTTTGTTAGGCATTACTTATGTAAAATAGCTTGAAATCAAAATCATTGTTATAAAGAATTGGATTCAATTTATTATTTAATATTTAATGTAATAAATATATGAGATGCAGTCTCTTTGGTTTAACTTATATGAAGTAAAAAATACTTAATGAATCCATAAACAATATTTCAATTAACCTTTACACTCTCATATTGGTATTTTATATATATATAATATTATATATTTTATAAATATACAAATTTAGTCTATTTTACCCTGTTGTGCTCCTTCAAGTGTACTGGGACATCCCCATTTCTTTTTAGCCTTCAGTTCTTGATCAAACTGGATAAGTGAGCCATCCTTCAGACCAATAACAATTTGCTTGCCTTTTGGACTCCAGCAGACTGTAAAAACAAAATGAACATAAATATGTTACACAAAAGCATATTAATATTTCATGCAGGACTGGAAATAATGAACGTGTCATGTAATCTGAAAATAAGTCAGCCAAACCTACACTGTGAATAACCTGAGCTCTGTATCTATGAAGACAATAAGTTTAATGTTAAGAAAATACAAAGGAAAACCTACGGCAGGTGGCACAAGTAGATACAGGAAGAGACGCAACCATGTGGAGGTTTTCCTTGATCTCAAACAGCTCAACACTTCCATCAGACACACATGTGGCCAACATGAAAGGATTGCCAGGGTTCCAGGCCAGGTCTAGTAATGAGGCACCAGGGGAAGCATTAAGTCGAATCTTTTGGAATGGCAATGGTTTGGCATTCTGAAAACAACAAATTATTATCAGAGGAAAATATACATCCAAGACCATAGTCATTTAATGAAAATCTACATTAATAAATGTGTAATTACCTTATTCTTAGAATCAAATTAGGGTCAGGCCCATTAATTTAGTTGCTGTATCAAAATAATCCCATTTCAGAATAACTGAAGGGGGATTTCCAATCAGATAGCCTTTCTCCAATGACTACATAATTAAATGTTATTAAGATGCAAACCTAACAATAATAAAAACAGAATTTATGTATGTTCTGTAATACAGGTATGTTAAAACCTGTTAGAAAGGATGCAAGAAAATAGCATCACACATTAAAAAACATAACACTTACTTTTTGTGCAAATGCTCGTAAATCATAAGCCAACAGCATCAAATTTGCGCATTCTTTAATTGCAACCACCAAAGTCAAATCATCAGAACTCAAAACAAGATGGCTGACATGAGCAGATAATTCTAACGTACTCCACAAAGGAAAGTCTTCAACAATGTGGTTACTTCTGTCTTTAGCATATTGTTGATCCAGTAACAGTATGTCATTAGTCTTTATTACTTTAAAACCTATAAAACCAAAACATCATTAACTGTTTTTGTCAGAACTCACTCAAATTCAATTCTAATACCCGATGTTTAAATCAATCACAGTGTTCAATCTTATTTCCAATTGAATAAGGTTGTTGTATACACATTTACATGGAATCAGCTACATTATAACATTATGATTCCAAAGCAATAATTGCTGTGGTTGTGAAAGGAAAATATCCAACTCATTTAGTAAGAAGTCAAGTTTTACCAAATTATTTCAATAGAAATGTTTGGAAAAATACATGTCATATTTACCTGACTTTTCAGCAATAAAGGTGAAACCAAATTTGCTTGAGGTAGCCAACCACTGAAGACGATCAGGTTTTATCTCTCCAGATGATGGAGACATTCGAATCTTGCATAGTTGCTGGAACTTGAAGTCCTGAAATGACATGCATAAATATCTATTGATATGATTATAAATAGAGATTATTAAATGATTGTCTGGGTCATATATTATAAAATGAGTTTGAGAAATGTGCTGTTCCCCAAGTGGGAACATTGACTATAACACATTTTTTTAAAAGGTTTTAATAATTTTTATACTAACAATTGGGTTTTTCAGTTGTTGTTTTTTTAACAGTACTCTTTAGCAACTGAGCTTTACTGGTGACTCAGATTTGTTTTTAATGTCACAAATATGATGTCACAACTCAATATTGTGTGACAGGGTTGCTCATCTAAAACTACAAGTACATGTAAATTTTAACATAAAATCTGTCAATAAAAACTGAAACATGACAGAAAACTGCATATTTAAGGAAAGATTTCTGCCAATAGCATCTGCCATCAAATATTTTATATTGGTTACCAAATCATATATACATGTACCTACCGTACATAAATTCTGATGGCAGATACTGTTTAGTCTATTGCAGTGTTAGGTACTTGCAGATCTGTGTGAAATTGTCCTCACGCAACGTCACGATACAAAAATTTGACTGCATGCTCAGTACAAATCTTGATGGGCAATTCAAATTTTTGCAAGATAAACATCTGGTGACATGACTTTTCCAGGAACAAATAAGCAAGGCCTGAATTGAGAAATGATGTCAAAGTTCTCTCAACTTTCAGTGATCTCTCCAGCTCTTCTTACAGAATCATTATAATCTTTGTATGCGAAGTGCCTTGACGATACATGGTGCACTTTTCTAGATATTATAATTTTTTACACTGCACCATAACGGTTTTCAGCATACCCAGCGAATGCTGAGATCTTTGCTTCAGTTTATGCCGGTTGGGTGACGTCATCAAAATGCAGTATTCTGACTGGTTCGTTGTCTATATTTAGCACATTCTTAGGGCACCTCAATGTCTACTCCGGTCAACAATCTTCCAATTGAAAAACAATGGGGTTACCATGAGATAATTAGCCTATTTTCACCATACACAAAATATAATAAATTTGCTTTTGCTAGGCCTATAAAGTTCATCTATATATTAAATTAAATAGTTTAAAATGTTTTATTAGAATACATGTTTTGAAAGACTATCTGGAATTTGAAATTTTTCTGCAAGTACCTAGCAGCGTATTGGAATAAAGTTACATGCAGTGATGCACCCTTCTATTTATGACTATCCGTAGCCTGAGTGTCTGGCCAGAAATCAGAAAACACTGTCAAATCTAAAGATACCTACCTTTAGATCGAAGATTTTCAAGTTCGCTGGTAACAAATATTCCATGTATTAATCACTAATAAATGCACAACAAGAAAAAAAAATGAGGTATGTACCTAGCTCCCAGAAAAACTTTTTAATTTAAAACCAAAATCTCGCCCGATGTTCACATGGCCACCCAAGTTCTCATATTCGTTAGACAAGAGTTTAAGGAGATTTCTCAAAACACAAAATAAAACATACGGTAAGTCAATGTATTTTCACTAGCCCGAATATCTGTCACCAGAAATTCAAGGAGATAGTAAAATTATTACTTGAGGTTGGTCAATTTCTTGTTATTTTATTAATACACTTTAATAAATTACCCATTAGATTTGGCAGTGGTTTATTAGACCTGTATTTCCCGGTACCATACAGTCACCGAAAAGTATGAAAGATATCATCATAAAGTGTTGTCTGGCTTTAGACAGCAAATATCAGTAATAACAAAGCTGCCAAATGCCAGAAACTCGAGCTAAGCTATCAGCAATGTTGGAAATAGCCGAGTCCACCTGAAATGGGGTCGGGTTACGAACTTTTCAAAGTTGGTAGCCTGTGTGTCCACAATGTCTAGATAGGCTACGGTGATATAATAATACCTTCCAATGACACGCTATTTATCCATGTGGGGAAATGAATCACATCGTTTATTCATTGATTAATAAAATATATTTCTGTCTGTCTTGTCTGTCTGGATTTTATCAAGCGGTTAAAAACAAACAAATTCTGTCCATTTGTACGTGGAAGTTGTCACTATGTGCACGTGCAAAGTAGCTTCATTCACTGACCAGGCCTTGACCTTAACTTTTTTCAGTGGTAGCCCCCAGGTTTCAAAATCTGGTAGCCCTGACTAAAAATTGGTAGCCCCCAAATTTTAATAAACAAAAGAGACAGAAAGAAAATATATATCGTTTATTTTAGGTTAAACATGTTTTTTACCATTATTTATAAAAACTACATTATTTAGGAGCACTATAAATTAATTAATAATATTACATTTTTTAAAGTTAATTATTAAGTGGGGAAGAAGTTGCCATGATGCTGCCATCATCGTAATGAGAAATGATGACCACATTTTGTTAAATAGGTGTCCCATGCTAATATCCGAACACAACGTACACTTTGAACTTTTGAGGTGAAAAATAACGACAATTGTTCTAGTCGGTAATACAAACATTTCATATGGCTTCATAATTTATAAACAATATCGTCATCACACATTAAAAGAATGTTCGATTTAGTTTGTATAAACAATACTCGCATTAAAAGAAATCAGAAGTTAGTT